>JACXGI010000534.1:22355-121126 GCA_016801175.1 Esox masquinongy
CGTGGTTGGGTGTGCGTGTGCGTGGTTGGGTGTGTGGTCGGGTTGGTGTGTGTGTGTGTGTGTGTGTGTGTGTGTGTGTGTGTGTGTGTGTGTGTGTGTGTGTGTGTGTGTGTGTGTGTGTGTGTGTGTGTGTGTGTGTGTGTGTGTGTGTGTGTGTGTGTGTGTGTGTGTGTGTGTGTGTGTGTGTGTTCCACAAAGAAGATATCACAGGCCTGAAGGGGCCTTTTGTGTGATGCACATGTCCCCTCCCTCCCTCCCTCTGCTTACTGCTGTCCCTTATGTGGGAAGCACACTGTGTCACCAGCTGACTGACCAGACACCACACTCACTTACCGTCATCCTGACAGAGAACAGTCTCACCAGAAGGAATGGGATTGGAACAATTACAAATATTGGCACTTTTTATTTATCAAAGAAATAACACATTATTTTACAAATCAATCCCTTATATTATCACACTGGGTTGAGGCCAGGCAGGAAGGCGAGCAGGCATCGAGCTGGACCTGGAGCCGTTGGTTACTGGATACCAAATTCCCTCCCCCATTTTTCCCCATGATGACAAGTGTCCAGTTGACTGAATGAGAGGAGCCCTATATAGTCTGTCTGTTCTATGTTGCGGGGGGGTGTCTTTATCCTGGAGCACCTCAGACTTACCATGTGACAGAAACCCATCGTTTGATGTTTCAGTTTATTCCAGCCCACTAGGTAGCTGTGGAGGGCTGTCTGTATACTGTGTGTGTTTGGATGTATGGTGTGTGTTTATTTTTGGATGTATGTGGGCAGGCAACGGTAACAAACAGCATGTTGCAAAGACTATGTTCTTTTTTTGTTGTTGTTTCACTAGTCTTCTGCAATTTAATCTTTAACACGATGAGCTGTATTACCTTGTAAAGTGATTGACCCCCAGATGACAATTTCTATTATATTTTTGCTTCTGGCTCTGTAGTTGCTCATGCGGAAGCTGCCTGTGCCTCACACGGTACATAATCTGAATCAGTCCTGCCCCAAACACAAGGTTCCCCTGTGAGATATATGAAAACCAACTATGGAAATGAGACCGAATGAAACGACTGCACTTTTCCCCTTTTTTTCTTTTTGTTTTCCCCTGACACTTTTTACCTGCATGTTCATATTCTTATCTAGTATGAAGATAGCGCTAAAAACAAACCACTTGATTTGTACCTGTATATCTTACCTAGTATGTGATGGTACCTAAACCTTGTATAACTGTCTGTTTTTGTTGTCCTGGAACTTCCTGTTATTCTTTTTTTAATATTTTTTTTTTTTTTTTTACCTGTCCTCAAAAGCCTTATTTCTGGCGTTCAGGTTTCCACTGTATCAATTCTCCCTGTATTGAACCAAGGTGAGCCTTCTTTTCCCTGCTGTTCAGGTTGATGTACTGTATAAGAGGTTTGTATATTGTATATGATACACACCTTTTGATCTCATATGTAAATTTGCATTAATTGCTGACAGCAAATATTCTATTTAATTGCTTATATTATGGCTGTGGTATCATAGATGTTTAACTGCATGGATGTCTCTGCAGAATGAACTAGCAGCTGTGTGATTTTTACACAAAATAAAAACGGCACACTATTTTAACTGCTTTTTTCTGATTGTCATTTTTTGGGTTGTTACTCAAGCAGTCACAAGAAAGAACTTACAAACATGCGTATATGGCTATATTCTAACACTTAGCGGTAATAATTTATGAATTCCACTCCAATATCCAAGATAATGTCTTTCCTGGTGTAACATTTCTCATAGAACTTGGGCAGGTAAATAAACTGATTCAGCCGAGGAGTTTTTGTCATGTCATTTATTTCTTTATATTGTTAAGTAGTAAGTTGCTGTGCAGAATAGCACTAAATATAAAAGGAACAATTTTTTAACAGGGAGCAGTGAGCAGGTTTACTCTGGTAACAGTATTATATTTCTTCTCAAGACAAGGACTTGGTGCGTCATTTATAGTTAGGTTTTTACAGCAGGATAAACTCACAGAACATATAAAATAATTCAGTGGGAATCAACAATGATGAGGATATAGGTTTCACTTCTGGTCTCTTACAGTTGACATCCTGAAAATTATGCTTTGACTAGCGATGCATGATGGAGTGCCCTCCGATGACTACTTCACCACTCTGGAAAGGGAATGAAGTAGAAATCCACAATTAGTTTTAGTAATTGTAATTGTAAATGCAATATTGCATTAGAGTAAGCCTATTTTGACTGGCAATATTTGACTGGTCTGCAGAACTCACACAGTGGTCTGTTTGTAGTGGTCCAGGGCCTCCTGTGCCACCACTTCTGAGAATTTGGGATCATTCCAGGGGATGTCTCCAGGCACGCTGAAGGTCATGGGTGGGTTGTCGAACAGCTGCACAGACACATTGGTGTCCCCTGGCTTCTCAGGGTCCTGTGTGTCCCTGGATATGACCTTGGGTTGGGATCAAGACAAGTCAACATACAAAGAGATGGGTGCCACTGAAGGTTGTTACATACTGTTGATAATAATAAAACCAACGCGGACAAGGGATTCAAACCGTTTTGATCTGGAAAATTCCATCCCTGGTGTCAGTGTTGTTCGCCAGGGCAGACACCCAGCCAAACTGCTTGCTGAATAGGTCTAGAAGGCTGGAGGTGTTTGTCATCTGCTCCTCAAACCTCCTCAGCTGCGTGGTGTACTCCTGGGTGAACCTTTCAGCCATGGCCAGGGCCTGCTCCAGCTCCTTCTTCAGAGGACCAGATAGAGGCTTTTTTCCCGAGCAGTCTGAAGAAGAACAGCACCTTGGTGTAATACATCTTGCTGGTGTCCTTTCATTGCCTGATAACTCAAATTGAAATGTTCCGCTTCTTTATGTTCACCACCTACCCCATACTACGTAACTCATCAAACATCAGATCAACTCTAACCAATCAAAATATCAAAGCCAATGACCAGTTTTTAGAATGCTGTTTTACCTGTGTGTGTTCAGGCTCTGGCTCAACTAATCTGTTACCGAGATAAGAATGGTTAGATCATTTTTCTACAGTCTAAAAATCCTCTTGGAGGTTCTGAGAGCCAGAGTAAATTGTGAAGAAACAAATGTCTGTGGGTATCTCCTAGCATTTGGCTGGAGCAAAGAGCTGGGTTAGCCAGGCAGTTTCATGCCAGCAACTGCGAAGTAATAGCACCTTGTCATAGTGACTCAGCCAAGTCATAGCTTTGTCGTATCGCAGAGGATTCATCGTCTGGGTTTACAAGTCAGTGCATGCTGCAAGATAAATGCTAATAACTGAGATCAGTCTGTGCCAAGAATAATCTTGCTTTCTTATGTTTAGACCTGTTATGACCTGAATTCCCCATCTGAAGGTTATGTGAATGTTGCTGTATTGTGCAAAAACAAAAATGGGCTTACCAATATTCTGAATTGCCACACATTTTTCACATTCTCCACGCAATTTAATGCAGCCTGCAGAATTGCGGCGTATCTCTCTGCAGGTCATACCAGAAGGCTTTGTCACAACAACATCCTCATTCACACTCCCGTCTGGAAAAAATACAGACCATGGTCATTATATATTAATGTTAATACCCTATTATAATATGGAATAATAGCTGTTAATTTACGACGAGGAATACCTTCTGATGGGTTTATGTCAAAGTTATCATCTCCATTCATGACAGGCCCCATGGAGCCAAAGATATTCCGGGCCATGTCCATCATGGGAACAAACATGTCATGGAAACCATGGAAGTGTGGGTCCTGCAGGGGGGACCGGACGATACGGGAGTGCAGCTGGCCAGCCTCTGCCCTCTCACTTTGACCCCAAAAATCTGGCATGCGGAAGGGGCTGAAGAACATGGGAGGGTTGAGGGAGCGCATCCGGTCAAACACCCTCATGCTGTCTACGAAGATGCTGTCCACACCATCGACCACGTCAGAGTAGCGCTCCTCCAGGTTCTGGAACCTCCGGCTCTGCTCTTGGTCCTCCCGCTCAAGAACATCCATTTTCTCCCCGTTGATCCAGATGGAAAAGGGAGAAGTCCTGTTCAGAACCTCTTCCAGCTAAAACAGAAACAGTTCAAAGCAGCCAGTACATACATCTATTGCATTTGAAATGATCAACTATATCATAGCTTAAGTATATTTATCTGTATGCCCAGATGTAAGTGTTGCTCTCACAACCAATTCGAACCACAATTGGGAGGGAACGTCAGAATCCTCATCATCTTCAATCACTAAGTAAATGCATACTCAGAAATGTGCTTGGAATGGTATAACGGAGCTGCTAGTGGTACACAACAAGTAGGGACAGGACACGCAAAATAAGTCTGTGGGACAGGTGGCTGGTGGCTAAGCCGGGCCACAGCAAGGGGAAAGTTAATGTGGAGCGATGTGTGTATTTGAGGAGGTACCTGTCGGCCGACCAGTCCAGCACCACTGCTGCAGGTCCTGGAGTAGTACTTGATACAGGTATTCTTCAGGCAGGGCTTGCACTCTTCCCACAGAGACTGCATGGTACCGTTACACACTTCCTGCTCCTCGCTGAGCGTCTTCTCCATCTCCTGAGCAGCCTTCAGAGCATCCTGATAAACGAACACAGCAACACGCTCACTGTAAATGGTCACACACACATGCGCACACAAAATTTACAGTGTCATCTAACTTATGTCCAAACTGTACCTCTTTTTGCTGTTTAGTTTTCTCCAGGGCACTCAGGAATCTCTTATGGTCCTCTCCAGACTTCTCCATCAAAGTCTTCATTTCTTTCACCCCGTTGATAGCATTCTCTATCTGCTTGTCAATGTATTTCTCCCCCAGCAGAGAAATCTCTGCCAAAATGAACATTTGTTTAAAATACATCTTGTCAGTGGCTAATGGATTCAGTGTTGACAGAAGATAAATTATTGTACCCAGACACATAAGTATCCAGACACATTTGATTATTGTCATACTGAAACATTTTCTGATGACTTACGACTGAGATCTTCCTTGGATGGAGGCAGCAAACTCTCAGTAGATGTTAGAAGCAGAACAAGGCCCACCAGTGACCCGAAGACTGCCATCATTACTGTTTCTCAGATGCCAAGAGACTGACGGGGTACAAATCAGAAAAACAGACAAAATGCATCATCACTGGCAAAGCTACAACAAATAGATTTAAGAGGGGAAAGTTCTATGGGAGCTACTTTAGGCTCAGGGTATATATGGAATGTAATCATTACGCTTTATCACAGCAAAATGACCTGAGTCTACATTTAATCCTTGGTGCTGTTGTGCTGACGATAGCCACTAGGGTAATGTTGCGCATCTAACTATGGCATAGGTATGACCCAGCATAACTTTTACAGCTGACTGTCTGACGCAGCATAACGGAAAACTGGTGTTTGTTGCTTATTGCATCCTGAACTGATTTTAAGGAAACACTGTGTTGATCATATACCTTTGTCATATTTTATACTTTTTTATTTTGGTTATATCTCTATGTAGTGTCTATACTATACTCATAGTATAGACACTACATAGAGATAATCTCTGTTGACATTCAAGTGAGGATAAGGAAACATTTATCTCACAGATTAATTTGTGTACATTGCTCTCTTGTTGATCAATGTTTGGGGCATCCCAAACATTGATCATTGTCCACTAACCTAATTATTCCAGGCACTCCTACAATCCCCTGTATTCAACACTTACTATGCAATTTACAAAAAGCACTGAATAATTGACTATATGAAGAAAGTCATCATTTATAGAAAATAAATGTTAGAACCAGGTCAAAAATGTCACCAATGATGGAAATACCTTACCACTGACAGAACGAGGTCATAATGCTGACACATTTTAGCCAAAAGACTGCAAGTAGCCTAATTTGTTTCACAGGTCTCAAAGGATTGTCTTAAGAAAAGTAATATTTATCTTTTCACTCAGAGGACTCTTTTTTTTCACTCAGAGCTTTTACATTCTACTGACCTGGATTGATTAAGAAAAAAACATTGCTCAAACTAGGTAGCTTTTCATATGGTCAGGCTCCCATAAAAAAAACTGGGATGGTTACATAAGAAACAGTCCCTTTGAATTTGTCATGCTAACAATATGCCAGATTCCAGTACGTTTCTGCAGAGAATGTTCTCTGCGGTCCACTGGGACATCTGCGTGGGCTTCTCAAGAGGGTCTTTTTCAAAGTTTTTCCAGTGGAATGGGAGAAAAGACTCCTCTAACAAGTTGATTTAGAATCGGTCAATAACAAGTGTGAACAACTTCTAATTTAAATAGATCTGATAGTACTTGCAGTACTTGTAGGAAAGAATATAACTATTTACAGAACTAAGAGTACTATAGAACACAGAACCCTGCTCTATCATACAGATGGACTGAGCTCTGATTTAGAAGAGATTTGCACATTCTAATACACCTTATATGGAGAAACATGAGGTCAGAGAACAGCAGCATCCCGGAATTGATTACTCTCTGCACTGTCCATCTCCCTGAAACTTGCCTGCGCAGCTAGAAAATCCACTCAATATCAACTCCAACTCAGAAATTATTTCTGCTTTACACCAAAATATGTTGAGTTGAATTATGCAATTTTGTACAGTCTTTGTAACATTGCATTAAATAAAGCTTGTGGAGTTCCATACGCATTATATATCTGGATAATTTCCAGGCAGATGCTACAGTGATGATATTAAAGGTCACCCAAGACTAAGAATCAGGAACAACAGTCCCGTCATTGTGCAAAATTTCTGCAAGATTAAGAGTTAAAAACTCTTGATCATTATAATCGGCACATGATACAATAATAGCTTCAGACCCAGATAGAATTCTGAAGTAAATTAAAGCATTTGAAGAATAACCCTAGTGCAGCAAAAGGCGTCGATGAACAGGGCTGGTACCCTGAAAACAAGAAAAAAATCTAGGCATTTTCCTCCCAGCCTGCCAGGCAGGACCACTTACCTCCCTGTAGATCGTGCCTCTTCAGAGCGGATGAAGCGCAGTGGGTCTGTCTGCTGCTAGGTATTTATACAGGAACTAGCTGTGATGTTGACACTGTGATTCACTCCCATAGAATGCCCTGTGGCATTAGACTTTTCCAGAAGCTGTCGAATTCCCTGTCACAGCTCAGAGCTGAGTTTGAAGCAGCCAGGAGTGGGCAGTGTTGCACTGTCTGTCACTATGCTCCCGCTTTTGACTCCCTAGGAAACCAAGCAAATACTGTTGAGGGAATTTTGTGCAAGCTGTGTTGGTCAGTAAACAAGGTTTAGACATATGGGGGAAAGTGTTTTAAAGATGATTAATCTGTATACCATCACTCCCTGACTCCGAATAGGCTTGGCCATGCATTGGCATATACACATACACCCACACACACAAGGATCATGCAAAATGAGTCCCATCGCAATGATAATGACCTCACCCAGTTACTTACTGGAATGGTGATTTGTTCTGAGTGGGAACGTACTAAATCTAACAGGTCACAAACCTTTGTTTTTACTAAACCCAGGAGATTAAAAACTATTACTTCATGGCCTAGTTGTTTTTTTTTTTGCTAAAATGAGCTCTACCCCAGCTAACAAGAAATATTCCTACAACTTTAGAGAACATTCCCTTAAGAGCCTCATTAGGTTATTAACAAGTATTTTCAGTGGTGTACATTTTTGGATTAACTAAAGCATTCACTGTCTGAATTTCACAGTTTTAGCCACGTATCACAACACCAGTTTTCATACTATTTTATGTAAAACACATAGAAATATTTTGGTTTATGCTGTCATTACTAAAACTGTGTTTTCCACCTCGAATACTTTGAATAACCAATACCTGAAACAGTCAGCAGAAAGATTAATGTTACCCAAGAAATGCCGGGGGGAAAAGCACGTGTAACATTAGAAAAACATTCTCAAATTTGGGTACGACACTTTGCGGTTAGTTGGTTATGACGCTGTGCGGCCGTGTACATTCAGAATAAAAATGATCTAAAAGGAGGAAATGGAAACACTAGATTCCTGGCTGCATCCCATCCAAAACACACAGAGAATAACAAGGTCTGGACGCTAATGGTGAATGTCTACTAAGGTGATATTTACTGTACGTACATATTCATACTTTGGCACAGAGTCAGCAGTGTGCAAAGCTGATTTGTGGTTTCAAATAAGCAGAAATGTGAAAGTTCAGTTGTGCAGGACATTACAGCTGGAGTTTCTTAGCAACAAGACCTCATTTGGTTCTGTTTTATATTGATTCTCTCTAGTTAGTGGCATTGTCATGCAATGAAAAATGTGTTTTTATCATTTATGTCCAAATGAACCAGACACAACAGTTTTAAGCATAAAGTGAATTCATACAACTTAGCTCATAAACAAACTTAAATACTACATTGTAGTATATCATTATGGCATGGTGTTGGGTTTTGCAAAGTACCTAGACATTTCTTATGACCACTGTCATCCCCATTCAGACAAGCGCAAAGCTGATTTGTGAGGGTATCTGACCTGTTTGAGAGATGCTGTTGTGGTTGTGTTTAGGCAGGCAGACATGTCTCCTCCCTCCCAGTCTATGTGCTGAAATCAAGCAGGCAAAGGCAGAGTATGACATGCCAGAGTGTTCACCCATTGTCTGGCCCTCCCTCCACCTCCCTCCCTCCCTCCTTTCCTCCCTCACTCCCTCCCTTTTCCTCAGTATTTGTGACCTGTCAAGGCCACAGAGATCTGTGGAGCCATGCAGAATACACACTAACTCTCCCACAGTGATAAACTGCGGCTGGGAATCACAACAGCTGCTCACTATACAAAGTTCAATTGTATTCTTATGTAAATACTTTGAAATTTTCAGTTAAATGCAAAATAACTCAACAACATTTCTAGCAACTTTAGCGTCTCTGTTGAATAAGTTGGCTCCCTCAAGTGGTACGCTGCATCATTGCAGGCTCAAGAGTTACATCAGAGCTAAACTTTTTCCAGCGGGTGGTGCTTCGAAAATGTCTGCTGGAAAGCCGCCAGTATGTCCAATAGTAATGAATGGGTTGGGTTGGTCTCGAGCACATTACACCTACAAAATTTTCTATAGATTTTATTTTGTAAGCCAGACAAATGGCATAGTCTTAGCTCAAGGAAAAACAACTTTTCAGAGCAAGTCACCTCTTGCCAATAGGAGGTACACACATTGTTTCAATGGCCACTATGTTGATTAAGGCAATCACAAATGTGTGCATCACAAACATCATATGCTTAGTACAGTGCCCTCAATAATTATTGGCACACGGTTAGAAAAAAAGTTATTAAAAGTTAGTTGTTGTTTATCTTCCATTAGTTGAGGTAAAGTTGTTCAAAGAGAATGGCCTCTTTGAACAACAAATGTATCTATAATTATTTTTATTTTTTTTAAACTTTGTCATGATTATTGGCAACTCTTAATTTAGTAAAACATGTAACCTCCCCTTGCCAAGCTAACAAAACCAAGTCCTCTCCTGCAATGTTTGATGAGGTAAACAAATAACAATGGATCTGAGACCATTCATCCATGCATAATCTTTCCAGATCCTACAGTCCTTGGTGCTTTCCTTTGGGCTCACCTCTGTAGCTCAACCCACAGGTTTTCAATAGGGTTGCAAAAGCTTGATTGCGGTCAGTGTGCCATTCTGTGTGGATTTGTGGGAATGCTTTGAATCATTGTCCTGCTGGAAGGTAAACAACAACCCAGTTTTGGAGACATGGTGAAGAATTTGGTTTTTCTTGGAACTGTTTATCTCAATTCAAGGAAGGATTTCTCTCAAGTGTAAAATAAAAACAGGACATTGTAGCCTTTTGTGCTAAATTTTACCAAGAGTGTCAATAATCATGGAGGGCACTGTATGTATATACTGTATGTAATGCGTTTTGTTACTAGGATTACGCTTTCATGTCATTCAGCAAAATTTCATCAAGTCTTAAGGAGAAAAAAGTGGGCGGTGATCCGAAATTACGATTTCATGCTACTTCATATAATCCGAGAAAGAGAAGAGTTTGGCATTAACCATAAAGTAGTCAATTCAGGTGTAAACATTATGGACAAGAGAACAAAAGGAGACTTCCTACCTGTGGGATTTGAGACCCTTCACATGTACAATAGTTTTTGTAAAGTGTTAAGGATCTTACTTGAGGAGATCTATTAAAAAATCTAATCCTAATCCGTTAGGAATTCAGAAAAAATATTTGCTGTAAAAAGTGTGATATAAAATGGGTAGTTTAGGTTGTTTTGGCAAAGAACATAGGAGCTACGCTCTAGTGCAACCAACTCATGTCATGCAACTCCAGATGGAATCTTTATAAAATCAAGCTGTGTCCCATTTCTTAAGAATCAAATTGCTGTCAGAGACCTTTTCAAAAGAAGGATTCTTGGAGCATCTTGCAATGTTTATCCATCCATTGATTTACTGGCTGTTAGAATTCCCATCCAGGATCACAACATTTTGCGCGGTAACATAAGCCATAAATTAAGAAGACTAAGACAATGACTACATTTTGTTGAGGATGGATCAGAGGGGACTAACTAAACTAAGGGGGTTTTGACGGAATGTGTAAATGGACACCATAAAGAGCAATTAGATCATTTTCTCTGCATGGACCCTGAGGTACTAGGAGGACAGAAACCAAGCGAAAAGTTCACTCAGAGGTTAGAGGAAAGTGCTCTTATTTAGGTGGAGTAATAAAGTAAAACCTGTTTAGTGACTGGATAACGTTTTTTCTGTCCAAATCCTTTCTGAACTTCCCCAGTCATCCCTGTCTTGATGCCTGATGATGTAACTAGTGTCCATATAGTTCACAGAAAAGCATCTTTGCTTCCTCTTGTCTGGTGCAAGAGTTCAGCCAGCTAACATTAGAGCATTATGATATCATAGCTAGATTAATGTGGGTATTACTAAGGGACATTAGAGATTCGGCTTATTTGTTGTTCATTAGGAAACTGCGCTTCACATTCCAAAATTATTTGCAGTGTTGTTGCAATGGTGAATGGACTGATGTTTGTGATTTCATTCATACAAAATATACATTTTTCCCTCTTAATCAAGATAAATGGATTAGTGCATTGTACGTAAGCCATAAAATCCAATTTGCTGTCATAAATCTGACAGCCTAATGTATAAGCACTGTTTGACACATTGTTGGTGGTGTGTAATTGTTATAAGGTAATTACGCAGATTTTTGTCTTGTGAAGTGGTCTATAACCCTCCAATTACAATGTTTTCTGAAATGACTTGAGGTACGCCTGGACATTAATTTGCCCTGACAATCCGGACACGGACAGACATTAGACTGTGAAGGTGCTCATTTCTCCACGGTCAAACATTTGTTAGCAATTAGCCGAAGTAGCACAACTGACAGTCTGTCCATCCCTCTTATTTTTTTCTCTCTCTTTCCCTCCCATCCCTCTCCCTCTCTTCAGTTCGCTCTCTCGAAGTAATGTTTCCCCAAGCTGCGCATGGTTACTGTCCAAGGTATCAGTTTCGCCTGGCTCTTAGGGAGAGAGGCAGGATGTTATAGACGAGCAGCCGCCGTTAGCAGATTCACTGTAGCATATAGCCGGGTACTCTCTACGCATGAATAGAACTGACCTGTTTTATGTATGTGAGCTGCAGTACAAGTGCAGAAGTTGCTGGCAAGAGAGTCTATGGACTGCCGGTAGAAGTTGGACTCTAGTTGATTCGAGTCCAAGTCTTGTCTCCTGCTCGGTGCTCTGGACATCCTTAAACCATTTACAAGAAGGACCTATTGCCCATGGATGAGGTTATATGTGGAATTTAGAAACCGTTTACTACTGTTACTTGTCCAGGAGTAGACTGTACTGCAGGAAGGACTGGGAGAGTAAGAGATTGCCGTCCAGGCAACAACTTTTTCACATCCCCGCCACAGCTACTTTGAAGAATCGCGATGAAAGGTAACTACTTTTGATGCCTGTTAATGCGGTATTAGAATTCAGACTAGAATATTATATAGTACGTAAGAGACACGAAAGTGCACCGGTTGCAAACAAATCTGCAGACAGCTTGATTTTTAAGCCCAGTACCTCTCAGGATCCAGAGAAAACGTTGGATTGTTGATCTTGGATGTGTGATGTTAACCCCTTTGCTATTAAGGCTGTTTCAAAAGGTCCGTGTTTTGAGTAGCCACACATTTGCTTGTAGCTTTGCTTAAAGGATTGTATATGCGTCCTATTGAAAGGATAACTTTTTAATACCAAGCTTTGTTAACATTGCACAATAAAATACTCTGGTCCCTGAAAAATCAGAGAAATAGGAGTAGCCTACTCTCTGATGACATTGGGGAGCAGGAACATATGGCTTTAGTTTTGGATGGTTTTATCCTGTGGTAAAGTATTTACCAGAGAACACACAGGTAGGAGGTCTCATCTCTAGTTTGGAGCCTTTTGACGCCTGGCTGCTAAACATGCAGTCAACCACATTCTTAATAAGAACAAGGCACCTTACCAGGGGAAGCAGAAGGTCTGGTTGGCACAGAGTAACATACATCAGGAACAACACTTCCCAGAACACTTCCAGATTTGGGTAATTCATCATGGGCATCTATTGAAAATGATAAAACATACATTTTAAACAAAGTGATACAACTAAAACACAACAAAGAGACAGGAACAGAAACATACTGAGAACAGAAAGAACAACATTTTGTGTGTAAATGTACTTTTTAAGTCTTTTAGCTGATGCTCTAATACAGACAAAATATACAAACATCCCTGATTGCATAGATTTAGCAGTACAGTTATTATAAAAAAAAGTTACACAGCCCATTGAAAGCTGGGGATGGGCCATGAAATGTTGCTAGAAAACACCTGTACTCAATCAATGCTATGGGATCTTTAGTGACCATAGAGTCATTACGCCTGTTAAAGTCTTATCGACAAGATGGCACCTTACTGGCTTTTCATCACAGACAAAGTATCTGGTCTCATCCAGGGACCAGCCGGAACCAACACAGCTTTAATCCAGAGGCAAGTCCCTCACACCCCCAGCACCTACAAGTCAGCTTGATGAAGCTTGAACTGCAGCAGTGGCTTGCTAAGGTGATGTAGCAGGGCAACCAGGTCCGATCATCACAGTATTATCAGTGTCTATAATAAGTATGTCCAAAGTGTTTTCCTTGAGAAAATAACTGCATGTTTATGGTATCATTTCAACTTTCTCACTCCAACAGTGGAACCACAGTAAAGGGGTGCTTGAGATCACTCTGAGCAAGCCCATTTGAATCAACCCATTCTGTGCATTTCATTGCTTTGAAATAAGCCACGCATTCCCTTGTGTGTCTAAAACAGTTGGATATCAACAGGGGCTTGGGGAGACACTTGTCTTTATTAGTTGCGGTTGAGGCCCCTTTGGTTTGGAGCCACCCCATCTTGTGACTCTGTTTTCAATTTGGGGTTTTAGGTATTTATGTTTAAAGCTTTTATGACAACTCCAATCAAGGGGGCATTTCACACAGTGTAGTATAGAATTAGCTATCATTCTGGGTCTTGTTTGTTTGGAGGATTAATTACTAGTGGCATCTGTTCCGGGACAGGACAACTTTAGCCGTAACTTGTTCTAGAGCTTTTAGAATCCAAATAGTTTTGAATTTTTCCTGGTCAATATTTTGAATATGTGTGAAACTCAAGCTGTCTCTAACGTATTCAACAGTGTTTTTCTAGATTGGTATGGGGAGAATAAGTTTGGATTTTAAAAAAATCCACTGCCAAATCAAATCCCAAGAAAGAGCTCAGTAACCAGAAGGATTGACACATCATGCAGTTTGTGAACTTGCAGGGAGTTGACTGGTCATGTTGCTGCTCAGAGTGCCCCAAAATAAAAATAAATATAGCAACAAAAACAACAAATGTGAGAGGGCAGACTTCATACTTCGAACGAAAAACTCCTTTCCTTCTCTTTGTCCGCTGTGTTTAGAAGCACAAAGTGCATTATGTATTATGCAGAACAAATGGATCGGTAAAAGAAACATTTGGCCACGCGATGCAAAACCCGGGTGCGTAGTTTCACTGTCGTCTTACAATGGAAGGCCACATGTGACGGTGTTACACAGCCGTAATATTTATAGATATGGGTTAGCCTACCAAGGGACAATAGTGACTCCAGTTCCTCTCCGTCATTAGGCCATCAAAATTGCTGAGTCACGTTCCTCTCCATTATTTGGTCATCATTACACAGTCCACGTGTACCTTTCCCCAGGTAGTATAGGGGGCAGAGGGCTACATGGATCCTCCTTTGTATATATACGTATCAAATTCACAGTCCAAATGATCTGTTATTACAACTAATAATAAGTAGGGGTGATTCTATTCTCAGTGTAAACTTGATGTTTTACCAGGCATCTTTAAAGTGGATGCTTGAACACTTAGCTTGACATTGCAAGATTTGCAGACACCGTAATCAATAAAATCAGTTAACTATACCTGCTAGACATGTAATATAGAATAGAAATGCCCCTTTCCTGAACTTGGGTCCATAGATTGGCTTTGCAAGTACAAATCATTTAAAGAAAATTTGCTGGACATACCACACAGAAATGTTCCTTCCCAACAGATACAACATTTCATTCGCCAAGCTTTTTGATGAATAAAAACAATTTACTCAGGTCCATTAGAATGTGGTGAACATTTTCTTTGCCCTTTCCTTCTAAAGCACCTGTGCTCATATTTGCTCTGCATACACTCACAACCCACCATGTGTATATATCACTTCAAAGCATTTCTATTCTAATGACCATTGACCGTAGAGCCCTCACCTGGGTTGGTGCCTGGTTCTATCTTAAAAACACTTATGGTGATCGTGCTGGTGCTGCTGTGGCCTTGCAGGCAGGCAGCGGCCTGGTCTCTGTGTAAGTTGGAAAGCTAGAGTTCCTTATTGACGTTGGAGGCATGTTTTCCGAGGAGAGTAATGCATGGTTTTAAACAAGGGGGGCAGGGCAACCCACTCCTTTCCTTCACTGGCAGAGCTGAGAGTGCGGCGTAGGGCAGCGCAGGTCCAGGTTAGTTGAGAGCCACCTGTATGGCTGACTGGCAATGTAAAATCTGAGATCTGTGGTGGGCAGCTGGGCCCATTCCAGAGGCCTTTCTCTTCCACTGGTCCGCACATCTCAGCATTTTAGCCTCAACCGTGGCCTTCAAACCAGCCTGATTTCAGCTGCTCCAGCAGGCAGTGCACATAAACACCCTTACCTCAGAGTTCACTGTATTCCTCTCCCCCCGCACACAGCCACGAAGAGGTGAGGTTTTCAGAGCTGGAAAAATACAGCATCATCAGCCTTTATTTAATATTAAGGAAAAAAAGAGTGTGATGGAAAAGACTGCATAGACTCCAAAAAAACAAGTTGTTTTTGCGGCTCTTGTACCTCAGTAAGAGAGCTGTAGACAAACCTCAAATTAGATCATGATGGACTACTTACGACAAAAGTACTTACAAGAGGCGGTGGGAAAAATACGAGAGCCGTTGGGCCCTTAATTTAAATTGCCTTCAATTTAGAGCGGGTCTGGACTGTTTTCGACAGAAGTCCACTTCCACCTGGTGATGTCCATGTTTGCCAATAATCAATCATAGGTCATTTGTACTTACATGCCTCTATTACGTGTGCATTACTAATTCATTTGTTCCCAGCAAGAAGCCTTTTAAACCTCGAACCTTGTCTTTAGCATCAGTGTGCCTTGTCCCCCCCTGGCTCCTCCACCACACTGACCTGGAACTGTTGGACGCCGCTACAGCCAGCCCAGCTATCAACACGTTATCAGCCTCAGTAATGTTTGATTTTGTGCTGCTATGGGGGCCTTATCTGACAGTTGGTACATATTAATTTTAGCCTACCTTTCTTAAGCGAACGATATATCGGTTGGAAACGTAGATAAACGCTAGACAAACAATCTTGTTTCCAATTTCCATAATTATGTTTCTATGAAATGGCGTCCAAGTATGACCTTACACTCATATTAAGCCCTGAGTAAAAATATTTGCGTCTTGGCTGGTAGAACTGACGGAGGGTGTTTATTGTATATTTTCTTGTATTTCGTGATTTGCGAGTGTGTTAGTCATAGGTTTTAGTGGTTCCCCAAAGATGTCTCTGCGTTTCAGACTACCGAACTTAATCTGTGAACATGCATTTCAAATATCTACGTCTGTTTTTCAGAAAGCTATTGTGGGTATGAGAACCAGCTCTTTAAAGGTAAGGACGGACATGCCTGCGCGTTTACTTAACAATCCTCTAATCCTGGCCCAGGATTGTGTGACAAATTTGTTTGTTGATATCTGGACATTGGCAAATCTAATGCAGGTCTGCATGGTGGAAGTTGTCAGATCAAGGTGGCTAATGAGAAGCTGAGTTAAACTAAATAATTAATGATTGCAACAAGCTGAGCTTGAATGTGATATCAAATTTCTTCTCTGCTTTTCAGAAGAGGACCTTACCGGGGAGGAAGAAGACATGCCTTCCTTTAGAGGTGAGAAACATGGCCCACATTCTCCTACACGGACATGCTGTGCTCATGCACAAGCAAGAATAAGGCCTTGAAACTATCTGTATGGGTAAAGCATTATAGCTCGCATAATAGGACATAAACAGTAACCAAACCATAATCAATAACTGGAAAATATCAATTGAAGGCGTATTGTGTATACATTGGGCTATGTTTGTACAATGTTTTTTGTGTGTGAGGGTTAGGTTGGGGTGTGTCCACACACATCTGCAATCACTGCTCTGTTTGTGTGCGTGCGTTGTACATCTGTTTCAGATATCCTCCCTTAGTCACTCTCTTTTCCTTCATCTGACCGCCATGTAAACTCCACACAGCTTCAGTGGCTCTGTTGACCAGCCGCTGGTCCAATAATTAGTCATGCGCAGTCCACATAGTGTCAGGGTTAAGACAGGTTTTCCGCTGCTCTCTGCTCCCTAACCAGCTGGTATTATGGAAGAGAGACTAGAGCTCCATGCTTCTGGTTGCAGGAAGAACCAGAGGTGGCTGTGTGAAATGTCAGCAGACACGGTCTCTACAACTGGCCGTGAGGGTGCTCTATGGATTTTTTGCCTTCCTCATCATAGCAGTGGCAGTGCTGGCTTCAGTAGGTGAGTAACCGTACAACACCACCATCTGTGCCCAGTGTTTATGCCATGTGTTCTTGGTCAACTTCCATGCCACATCTATACTAGGGATGTTTATGAGTCTGTCGCTATCTTGTATTGTACAAATGTGAACACTTGGAATTTCATATGGTGCTTTTATTATAGAATTATGATTTCAGGGCCCCCAGGATACAGAAAAAAGTGCTGGTAGGATGTGTGCACAGACTTGAAGCTCCACATCATCTAGCATTCTTCCCCAATCAGGACTTGTTCTCTATCGTCATGCTTGATTTAACAATGTGCTCCAGAATGAACAATAACTGCTGAGAGGGAGAGCTAGTTCTAGCATACATAGTTTCTGTGTAAAAAAAAAAAAAGCACAATTTAATTTCCAACTAGGATCGAGTGATTTGCTATGTCTTACCTGACTGACGACTTTTTCAGTGCTTACAGATGTTACTAGCATTTGGGCAAAATAATATTGAGATTCAAAACAATAAATCTCTTCTTCATAAGAGCCCAGAACTTTCCCAGTATGTAATTCTAAGAGCACTGATACAGAGGGTTGGGAGCCCAACACCGCAGTGGCACAGCATTTCATCTGCTGGAGCAGGGTCTGTTTGAGTTTATATAAACACAGAGCATAGCAATACTGAGGCAAAACAATACAGAGCACTGTAAACGTTATATTGTGAAATGTCTGAAACTGTGCTTGCTTATAGGAGCCAATTTAATTTCCACTGTATAAAAACAGAAAAATTGCAAATTGTATTTCAAAGGGTTTTGGAGAAAGATGTTCTGTGTAATGGAGTACTTCAAAAATTGTTTGTTGTTGTCGACATATTCATGCTCAGTAGATTATCAGTCAACCTGACTCTCTTGTATATTTAGGTGTTGTGTAGCATCCACTTATCCCTGGCTCCACAATGTCTTGACAGTGGACAACGCCCTTCACCTACTGTAGCCAAAAACACAAAAATAAGATGAGGACAGAAGAGACGCGTCCAGCGCACCCAGGTTATAGCAGTACTGCACAAAAGAAGTGTTAACATTCCCAAAGAATTTGGGATAAATAGTCTGTAATTATAACACAGATAGAATAGGTTATAAAATGGGAATTCCAAACCATATATTGTATTACGCAAGCTAGATTGCCAAGGTAGTTAACTGTTATCGAGTTAGCTGCTAAGATTAAACCAAGCTAGTAATTTACCTATACATCTCTCTGGTGCCAATGCTAGGACATATTCAAAAACTGTTTGATTGCTTGGTTATAGACATACCATTGGAAAGAAATAGGTTATAAAAATGGGAATTCAATTACACATGTCCAAGCTAGTTGTCATCTGGTTAGCTAGTTAACTGTCATCTATGCAATGCTGAGTCATATAAACACATTGTTTCTGCTATGCCCCTTGTAGATGCTTGATGGCTTGAATTACAAATGTCCCCTTTAATCTTCCTAATCATCAATTGAGACTGAAAACATGAATTTAAAAATACCATGCACCATACCATGCAGCACATGCTTCTGTTTTACGTGAGTGGTGGATTTGGTTCCTGGGACCACCCAAATATTGAATGTATGCATGCATGACTATTAGTTGGTTTGGATAAAAATATCAAATTATTATTGTTATGACAGAAAATGTAACCTAAACAACCTCTCTTTAACTATTACAATTAGTTGACATTATTCCCTACACCGTGATAATGTCAAGTAATGTTGTGTGTGTAAAATCTACGTCACTGGAACCAAATATAGTGTAACAGGTGGTATGCTAAAGTCATATGGAATCATTTGTGAGGGCAAACAGTCTATGGCAGACTATGAACTGTTATTAATCCCTAGAGTCAAGTTTTTGAAATTTGATGCAGCAAGGAATCCTTATTGTTTTTGTTCTCTTGGGAAATATAGTAAACCAGGAAGGAACCAGCTGTACTAACAATTAGCAATGTAAACTAACTGTGCTCTTGTTACTGTAAAAGAAGGTTCAGAATTACATCTTAATTCTATTTCATAATGTGTATTTCTGAGTGTTGAGACATTTTGGAGCAAGCTACTTTATCATAGTGTTGGTCACTTTATAACTTCATTTGAGTAGCTGCCTCAACACTAGATCAATGGCAACTCGTTATTCTGAAAGTATAATAATAATATTCTTTGTCTCCTCAGTGTTTAGGAAGATTGACATCTTATCAGAAGAGGAATCCTTTTATCATAAGAAGATTACCAAGGTTCAGGAAAGTATTCAAGGCAAGTGAAAATTATGAATCATGTGACAAAACATGCTGTGCAAGCAAGGCCTCCTAATGTGGTTGCTGACACAGAAGTACAAAAAACGGACTAATAGAGCATACTTGACATTTCTGTGAATTCCCAAAATATTTATGTTGGAAACAGTTGTCTCTGTTTAAAATAGGTCACCCATGAATGTAACTGTATGGGTGACTGAGTATAAAGTCTAGGCCAGAAAGGATCCGTTCTTCAAGCTTCATTTTCTGCATGTTGTGGGGTGTCAACTCCCTGAAGAGACATAACTAACAGAGTTTAGTCTATGACTGTACCAATAACCTACATCAGCTGCCTCCATCAGCCCATCATTTATGTAAGCCCTGTAGCTGCCATGTACTTGGGTCAAGCAGAATTTACACATAGGAAATTCTGATCTGGGTTGGGCTAAATTATACATGAACACCACGTAACAACATTGTTATCTGCTATTTCCCAGACCTCAGTACCACCAGCAACTGCTCGGACTGTTTCGACGTGGCCCACTTCAGCGAGGAGATCAGTAGGCTGAAGAGGGAGTTTGAGGACCTCCAAAAGATGATCCTAGGACAAGAGCAGATCCTGGACCAGGCCTCCCAAACCCAGCAGACGCTGAAGGCCACCAGCGGTAGGATGACTAGAGACATACAGAGCTACTCCCTGTCCATCAGGCTCATCAACCAGTCTCTGGAGCGTTACTTAGAACAGGTGGATGGATGGAAGGCGGTCATAACCGAGACGGACGAGAGTATGAAGACCCTGTCTGAGGATCAGTATGACCTCAAAGCCACCGTGAATCAGGTCAACACCACGGTGGCCCTCAACTCCTTGTGGATGGATGCGCTGCAGAGGAAGGCCGATGAGGAGATGTTAGTTCTGCAGAAGATGACCGCGGACTGGCAAAACTACAGCCGGGTGTTGAGTGGTCTGAAGTCCAACTCCAGCGCAACAACTCAGACCGTGAGGAGCATCCAGAGCGGCATCTCCATCACACACCAGAGGATCAGCATGAGCTCTGAGATGGTGCACGACCTCACCCTGCAGGTGATGAACCTGCAGATGCAGCTGGACAACGTCACCTCCTTCATGGACGAGCATGAGGAGAACATGCACGACCTACACTACCACTCCAAGTACTACCAGAACCGAACGGGTGAGAGGTTCGTCACCCTGGATGCCCGCATGGACTCCATCGAGATGGAGATCGAAACCATCTCATCCAGCATCAATGCCACGGTGAGCCACGTGCAGAGCATGTACAAATACATCAACATCGAGAGCACGTCGTGCCAGATGAGGCTGGGCAGTCACACGGAGGACCTGCAGAACCTGAACAACACTGTGCTGCTGCTGATGCACCTGGCCGACACCCTGAGGCAGCAGTACATGTTGCTGAGCGTCCGCCTGGACATGGACGTCAGGAACCTGTCCATGGTCACGGAGGAACTGAAGCTAGTGGACACACACCACACCCAGCTCATCCAGAACTTCACCATTCTGAAAGGTACAGCAGAGGTGCTCCTGGGTGTTGTAACTAAAAGGCATTTTTGCTTCGAGATATTCATTGGCAGTGACTTAAGTTACTGATTGTGATTATATTGCTGCTGTCACATTCGGTCTCTCACACTGCTCTTCCCATTACAGGTGCGCCTGGCCCTCCAGGTCCAAAGGGGAACAGAGGGGAAGGAGGGGCCAAAGGTCCAGTTGGCCTAACTGGAAACAAAGGAGATAAAGGCCCAGCAGGGAATCGTGGCCCTATGGGAGAGAAGGGCTTTGCCGGGCCTAAGGGAGTACAGGGGGAGCCAGGACCAACAGGGGCCAAAGGAGTTGGTATCAAAGGGGTGAAGGGTTCTCTGGGTCAACCTGGCCCTCGTGGTGAAAAAGGAGAGAAGGGAGACATGGGTACTATTGGTAAGGATGGAATACCAGGCCCCAGAGGGCCCCTAGGAATTCAGGGTCAGGTAGGGTTCCAGGGAATGCAAGGGCTGCCTGGTCCCAGAGGAAAGCCAGGGCCTGCTGGTCCACATGGGCCTCCAGGAACGCCTGGCCCACCGGGCCTGCCAGCTTACCAATCCACAGTGTCTTGAGGGGCCCTGGGGTCTGATCAAAACAAGGACAGGACAAGTCTCCGTTGGATTTGGTGATGTGACTTCTGGCAGCCTGGCAAAGGGTGGAGCGTGATAGAAGCAGATAAAATATTTCACTCTTAAGCTTTCCCCTTCATAATATACTCAATGGTTTTCATCGGACACATTCATATAAACACATATCCATACAAGCATGTTCAGGTACGAAGGGGGGTAGAAGAGACTGCAAAGTTGAAGATAACAAAAAGACTTTGAAATATTTGTTTTAACAGATACATTGCAACTTTACTGTACAGCTGAATGTACTATGTTTAAAGGAACCACAAAACCCTTATGAAGGCTTCATAAAGCTCTAGGTTTACAATGCCATGCACTTTCATGAGGGTAGTTAAGTATTGATTGATTTTGCACACAGTTGTGTGAAATGTATTGAGTTGAATTAGATAGCACTTTAATGGTTTTATAAAGTGTAGAAACTACAGTCTGTTCTTATGTGTTTTTGCATGTTTTATGTTTCGGAGCAGGTCCTCTGAGTACTAACAGAAGTTGAGAATAGAAAACAGGTCATAGAGTGTAATAGTAAGGGATGAATGAAATTGCTGAAGAACCAAAGGTGTCTACTTGGGTGCATGAGTATGGATGTCCTGAATTTTAGTCAGCAATTGAACATTTCCCAAATTACTTAAAAGGTACAGTTTCGGAAGACATGTTGGTTGTTTCATGCTATATTTTGCTATTTTACATTGTTTCCATATTTGAAAGTGTAAATAATATACTTCATGTTTGTTTATTTCTTCCATTGTTTTCAGCGTTACAATTCATATTAATCTCTGCACATAATCAGATTTTTGTGATGATCTGTGTGTTTTAACACCAAACATGTTAAAATTGGTTAAATAATAAGAGACAAATGCTATTTTTGTAATCCTGTGTCATTTTTATGAACATGTGACTGGCTTGCATAGTTCAATAAATCAGTAAATGCTACCATTCTACTCCCCTAAGCGTGACATTATGCAGTAGCAAGTTCAGTTTCTCTTTAACATATTTGAACTTTAAAAGTTAATGATAATCCTATTTTGAACTCAGTTTGTGTCTGGTAGAAGTCTCTGATGTAGATGCCAGGAGTCTTTTCTACTCAGTCCAAAATGGAGTGGTTTTGCAGATTAATTAAGAACATACATGCTCAAAAATGTCTGCAACTTAAATGGATCCGTCACATAAAACAACTCTAGTTACTCAAAGTCTTTTAGTTGTTTGAGAAATGTCCACATACAATATTTGCTGTGGATATCAGGCTGTATCTTCAAATAATGTTCTTATATCAAGCCAAATGTGGTACTGAGGCACAAACCCGGATAAACGTCCCTTAGAATCTACCCAAATGCCATATTTCTGTGGCCATTATGAAGCTGTTGTGTTGAGGGATTCCCCTACTTAAGAACATAATTCCCCTACTCAACATATTCATGAAAGATGAAATAATGAAATGGTTCAAAGTCAGATAATTCACATTTATAAGATTCTTCAAAAGAATTAAACTGAGCTTCTTAAACTGAGAAGGTGTGTCTGATTGGAATGGCTGGCTAGGTAACGATACTGTCTTAAAATGGCCTGAGCTTCTCTTTAACATGTTATAAGCACATGTGGTGTACGAGCCGGCGCAAGATCTCTGACCTCTAGTAGCTTTAAAAAACATTACCAGATGTGACAACAAATCACTCTCGGTTAGTGTGCCAGTGGAGACTTTGGCCTGAAGCGTCATGACAAACGCCACATTTAGACAGAATTATCAACTGTCAGTGTGGAGTCAACATTATGCTATCTCAGATTAGACATATTCTTACGTGGATTTCCATGTCTGTGCCCCTTCAACTGGCCCATGGTTTGTATTGTTGTGTGTTTCAATGTAAGTATTTTAATAACTAAATTTACGTTTGCTGTGAATAACTGCTCCATAAATATGCTGTATTGGCACCAGGTATATTGCTGGGGTCACAGATGCTCTGTTCTTGACACACTCGTATTTCCAAAGCCCATCTGCAAGACACAGCAAAGACACATCTATACCATTGAACCCCAGATAAAGTCTGTTCCATGATTACAAAAAAAGAGGGCAAGAGGGGGTCAACATGTATTTTGAGTCCCATTTTTGTTTCCCGTTGTACTGTAAGAGTTATACAAAACTCAAATTATAAAAAAGATGATGTCATCTCATTAAAGAGACCCAACACATCTTTATTCGAGCCACCTTAATTAGCATAATCTACTGCCTTTACATTTTCTTACCAGGTCTTTCTTACAATGCAAGTCTGCATTTACTAATGAATAATGACAGTGAGTGATTGATATGTTTTTGATTGCCTCTTCATGTGGTTGCGGATGGCTGAGAAAACAAGACTTGGAATCGTTTGACCTCTTTATGAGCTCATGGCTGTTGCTTGCCTTCGCCGTCTGTGCCTGCTGACTGTATGGTGGAAAAAAGGCCCTGACTCTGCGTGTCAACAGCTGGAAGACAGGCCTGCAGCCTGTAGGCAGTCCACACCATCCCCACACCATTTCACGCTGCTGGCCCGGGTGACCGACAGACATGAAGTCATATGCATTCCACCATCAGCCATGCAAAGCCTTCTGACCTCACATGCAGGTAAAATAAAAGTCCTGTGAAGAGGGCAAAGGTTTTTGTATGATTAGAGTGAGTAATGGACGGTTACATGTAGCAAGTCCACAGGTTTAAGCTTGGAGCCCCAGTAATGCACCACAGCCAAGTGTTGGCCTGAGCTGTCAGCTGCTAGTTGATTGTTGACTACAGTTAAAGTGCTGGAATTGAAAATAGCCATATTGAAATCTCATCATCATTCCACTGGCTACTAGCTACAGCCCATTTAAGGTGACAGTGTAATCAGATTTTTTAGGCTGTGAAAAAGCACATTATGGGTTAATTGATGGCTTTGTGGCCTTTTCTGGAAAACACATTATCTTATTGTAACACCCTATACCTGAAGCTTACAAACATTTCACATGGAATGTTTCACAGCACGTTAAAGTGTCTACTCTCACACTGTGCCGACCTACAATACATGGGGAGCAAAAGAGCGCAAATACTGCCAACAGGGGTCCTCAAAATGTTAATAAATACAAATGATCCTATGTTGAAGGAAAGGATTACTTCTTTCACATTCTCTGTTCAAAAATCAAGTGAGAGTGTGTAGTGTTTTGCTCTGTGAAAAATACAATCCTTGCCAGAAAAACCTGCACCAGATGTTCAGTAAGGAAACCCAGTGCCAAGTCTTCGTTCTCCAGGTGGAATACATTTAACGCATATATTTCTCAGTCCTGCGCTTAATAAAACAGCTGTCTCAGTGAAGGTAAAAGTTCTTACCTCCTATTTACGTTTTGCAAATGCTATTAACAAACCTGAAGCAACAAGGGACACATGACACGATACTTGATTACATGAGAAGTAGATGTAATGGCTGCCACAAGCTCATTGTTTCCTTCTTTATTAACATGCCCCAATAAACCACAGAGAATGCTTAAATAGGACACTGCAAGTCACATGAAAATGTATGTTTGTCCATCCGGAAATTGCTTAATAACTTTATCAATAATAACTACCCCTTTTCATTCCTATGTCCAACAATAGCTTAAGGGCTTTTTTTTGGCTGTTGTTTTAAAGTGTAGGTAGTAAAAGTAGAAATGTTGTGTGGTCAAAGACTAGCTAGCTTTGCTGCTGACAACAGCATTTACGTAAAGAGCAGAGACAGGCTCAGTTTTCACTAAACGACATGAAGCTGACAAATACCAGCCACGCCACATACCTATAATAAAAATAGCTTTTAGAACAAAAAAGACATTTGAATGACAGGACTTACATCTGACTTTGACATTTTGTGCACACCTGTTCTAAAATCTTATTGTACTCATACCCATTAAGCCTTTAAGTGTTGATTAACCAACCAGGTTGGGCTAACATCGTTCATACTGCTACATCCATTCATCAATTAACAGGGCTGAGAGTGAGCAGCATGTTTTTTGATCAGCCCCAACTGCGCTAGGTAGGATTTTCAGTAAAAAAAAAAATACAATTACAGCATTTTGCAATTACTCATGGGTCAGAGAGCAGTTCAGCACCAATGCCCAATAGAGAATAAAGTTCAGAATAATTATATGAAAAATAGAATTACCTGTTTCAAAAAGTAACTAAGATTCTGGCGT
Source organism: Esox masquinongy (assembly GCA_016801175.1). Taxonomy (NCBI): domain Eukaryota; kingdom Metazoa; phylum Chordata; class Actinopteri; order Esociformes; family Esocidae; genus Esox; species Esox masquinongy. The sequence continues at coordinate 48,010 of JACXGI010000534.1, forward strand.
TATTCTTAGCCTTGCTAAGGTTAGCTTAGGGCTCCTGGTTGCTAGCTATAGAGAGCTAGTCTTATTTCGCTTCTTTGCAGTGTTCGTAGTGTATGCTAGAAAAGGGAGGAATTGGCAATTTGTCTTCCTGGTCTCTAGCTGCCATTATAGTTTCTTACAGTAAGCGAACTTTGCTCAATACGGCATACTTATGCTATATCTTCCAGGTAAAATGTGCTTCCTCAAAATAAGCCGAGGAAGGTCCCCCTCGCAGAAGGCGATTGGCTTGAACGAGATTGCTGGAACATAATTGGCTGGAAAGTAGCGGCACACACCAAAAATTATAAATTGACATTCCACTGGCACTGAGTTGTCTGTATTGCTAAACAACTCTTAGAGAGCCTCATTAGCTTACACAACATGTTTGTAGGGGACAAAACTTTTGTTTTTTTACTGAAAAAAAATCATACTGAGTGCAGCTTTAAGGTAGCTGGGATGCTGTCAATGAGACGTGCGCAACAAGAGCTGGCAGGCACTCAAAATCGCAAGCCCCATTTGAACTGTGTGCAGGATAAAATAGCAGTGGTGCACCAGCTACATCTAAAAATGTCTGGTGACATCAGTGGAACACACGTTTTTTTAGTTTCTTGGGAGTGGATGGAGTCATAAAAACAAAAGCTACATCAGTTTCGAAATTATGTATGAGAACATCTGCACGGGCGCAAATGGATGGTAAGTGGATAATTATTAATCTAAAAATTGTTTTATTTCATTCATGAAATAAAATTTCAACTTTAATCTTGAAATAAAATTTCAACTTTAATCTCAAAATATTTTTTTTATTCATCAGTTGCAAAAACTCCTGAATAAATCAATTTTGATTTCATGTCATAACTCAATAAAATATGGAAATGTCCAAGGGGGTGAATAGCTTTGAGAGCCACTGTAAGCATATAGTGTATGTCCATTTCGCTGGCTGAAACCACACAATAGGTTTGTGGCAGAACTGTCAGGAGGGTGGGCCCTGAGCAGTGTCCAATACTGTTTCTCCAGGCTGTGGGAAACGCTACAGCTGCAGAATGTCCTCTGAGATTATAAATGGGCTCTGACAGTCTTGTTATTTCAACCTGTAATTAAAAGTATGAATTTAGAACTAAATTAAAGTATTATCTATTTGTTTTCTTTTTATGACAGAGAGAACAATATAGGTCTTAGTAGTTATTAAAACCATATGTTTGGAGAAAGGCCTGTTGGCCAAATAAGACTGATCCATTTACAGGCTTTGGCAGTGCTATATTATACTGACAGTTTTGTTTTATCATGTTTTATTTTATAGATATATTTAAATTTGACACTTGGGTTTTGCATAGTGTTTTCATTTTCATCAAATCTATTTGAATAAACATTGTGTCAAACATTATTAATCAGCAAAATCAATAGTTTTCTGCACTGGAGGTCAATGACACAGCAAATAAATGTGTCAAGAAAAATGTGCAAGAAAAATGAACATCGCTGAGAGCAAAAATCTGCAGGAGAATAGCAATGTAATTGCATGCTTTGAAAGAAGATATGTTTGGTTTCTATTGTTGTAATTTGTAAAGGACATCCTCAACAAAAGCTCTGACATTACATTTTCTCTAACAGTCAAATATCATAACAAATGACCCTATGTTTATTGTACTCTTGCATTAACAGGTGGTCCAAAAAGGTATCTAATTTTCGGCTGTGGTTTGGACTGACATGACTTGCAGCTGCTCTGAAACTGTGAAAGGGTCTTTCCTTGGTTAGGTTATACCGCTGACCAAACTTCACAGTTCAGCAACAAAACACTGACTTTGTACCACTCTAAGTTTACTGTTTCATAGTTTCCAAAGGCACTTACTTTCAATAACAAACTTAGAAGCATTTGTATCAAATGTCATGGCAATGTATTTAACAGTAAATAAATGCCATTATAATTATGAATAAATTATTGTTTATGTATTTATTGAAAACATGCCATTTTTTTGTTTTTAAATAATGACTTTGACAAATTCTTCCAGAATATGGGATTCTACAATACAATATTGATTTACTTCAAAGAAGACCCTTCTGAAAATGTATATTTATTAGATATTATAGATGGTGTAGGTTTACTTATATTGATTTAGGGGACTAAATACATGCACACATTGAATTAAACATTAACCTCAATGCTTAGATAGTGGGTGCTGTTTCCAGATCTTTTTTTCAATGGTATGCAGACACTTGGCCAGGTCAAATACATAAGTCCTTATCATCAAACAAAATCACATTCCATCGAGGTGCACAAAAGTCCAATAGAAGTGTGGGACATGGAACTATACTATGCATTCTAGTCCACAATGTTGTACTGTGAAACAAGCTCTTAAACAGTCTGAAATTCATCAAAACCATTCAGAGTTTCTGGGAGAACTGCTGTACGTTGTTATTCTTTGGACAAGGAAATTAAGAAAATAAAGTCAAGCTCAGCATCGGAGACTGACAACACAGCAATTCAATCACATGTGAACACCACAATGCAGATTATGTAACAAAAAATAGGTGAACAGAACAATACAAACACCACCACTACAAATTAATATTACTCAAGACAGCAGTTAGAGCTTTGTAATATCTACTCGTTGGTGCCACTCCCAACCCCGCATATTAGATTGGTAGAGTTGTACTACTGTACCCAGTGTGAAATCTAAACCGAGGGACCCCTGCCTCACTGTAATGCAGGAAGAGAAAGTGTTGGATGGAGTGTTGGGGTCTGGGCCTCGACCGCCCCCCTCCTCCCTGGCGTTTTCTGCTGAGTTCATCATCTGTGGTTGCCTTGTTAGAAGCCCTAAGGAAGGGCCAGGACATGACTGGCAAGGCGGGGTTAACAGCATCCAGATGGGGCCACAGCAACATGGGGAAGGGTGTCAGGAGCTGTTAGGACAGCTGCGTGTTTCCCTGGACTATGATGGCTGGTGGAAACTCCAACATATTGTTATTGTAGAAGTTGAGCATTGTGAATACACACAAACCTTATTAGCCAGACAGTCAGCGGAGACAAAAGTGGGAAGGACTCAGGACTTGGATTTCCATTGTAAAGTTGTTTTAAGTGTATTCAAGTGAAAGCCAGTTTCACCTGCAATCACGCTTGCCATCATCATGCATACAAATGAGAATAAATCGATCAGAAAGACAGCCAAAACATTAGGCGTTTCAAAATCAACCATTTCATTCATTAAACAGAAGACAGAAAGCACTAGTTAGGTCAGCAAAGGACATGCTAAACCAAGGAAGACTGTGGATGACCAAAGATTGTTTACCAGAATGAAGGAAAATACCACAAGGAACTTTCCGCCATACTAGTGATATTCACCAGAAGGTGTGTGGATGTATTAGCCATTACGCATCACTGTAGTTCAGCCTCACCATTTGAACTACAGAGGCTAGTTAGCATCAAAAACAAGATGGCCTATAAAAAAAGACTCTGCATTATTCTTGAGAAAGAAATGGATGAGACAAATATTAACAATATTAACATTGTAACAGTGTGACACCAACTGATCTGTGAAATAAGGTGTTATATTTTGGGCATGTGTGGCTGCCACTGGAACTGGTTCATTTGTCTCCAGTTGAGGTAACTGGTGATGGCAGCATTAGGATAAATTCTGAAGTGTAAAGAAACATCTTGTCTGTTCTTGACTGGCCAAATGAATTACCCAACCTACAAGCAACTGAGCATGTGTATCCCTAGCTAAAGAAAACCCTGAAGGACAAACACTCCAAAGCAAATAGTAACTGAAAATGGCTTCAGTACAGACCTGGCGGAGCATCACCAGTGAAGATTCCCAGGGTTTGGTAACATCAAGCAGTCATAGAATGCTAAGGATTTGCAACTAAGTGCTAAATATTTGGCTTTACTTAGTGAAAAAAAAGCGGGGAAAAAAGCAAAAAAAAGTGTTGACAAATACAGCGATTCTTAGGGGTGCTACTGGGGGTAACACGCTTATTCTTGGCCAAGAACCACCAATAGAGCTATATCTTAGTGACATCCGTCCATTGCTCCCCAGCTGATTTAACATACTAACCAAGGCACACACACAGAGAGCAAATCTTCAAAATCCGTGGGTATCACCATTACTGATGTTGGGTCCATTACTCCTGGGATGTGTGTTAGTGGAAGCTTGTGGGGCTGATCATACTGTTCTTTTAGAGGCTCCGTGGTGTCTCTATTTGGGGATCTGCTGCTGCTTTAGGAGTCGGCAGTTAACAAAGCCAATTTCAAGTGACCGACTAGAATCTGAAACTTGAAACATTCTGTTGCCTCTACAGGCAGCACACAGTTGAGGGCAATCTTCAAAGTCAAAGTCTTATATTTATCAAATGCAGCAAATAACATAGTATCATTCTGAACAATGAAATTCTTGTTACATGGCACACGACACCTACACAGTAAGCATTAAATAAGAAATATATAATGCTTACTAAATATATAAGCAATGATATTGCAAACATATACAGAAAAATGTAAACTAGCAGCAATTCCAAAGAGTGTATAAAGGGGTATATGGAAAATATAGATAGAAACATTATAAATATAAGTGTAATATGCCTATGAATGGTACATTAAATATATATGCTAATGTACATTGAATGTATATAGAAAGTTATCAGAGCATTTAAAGTGATCATGTGATTAATCACTCCAGCAAATTCCCTTGGCTGCAGTTCAAATGCAGTGTAGACAGTTCTACACCCTCAGCCCTTGAATGATGGTCGGGTTTTAGCTAGTGCCAAAGAAAATTTGCCAAAAAATGTAATTGTGTTGATTAAATGACACTTTGCGGCCACCGACTTTGAGGAAAAGTGGCTAGGGTGAGGGCTTAGTGGATAAAAACTATTTGATTGGAATGCAGCCCTTTTGTCTTGACTGAGTTTGGAATGGAAGCAGTCGGTCCACAGTAGGTGCTTCGCCGTCTAGGTGGATGTGTGTAGCGATTACCACAGCCAGTTCAGAGTTTGACTTACTTTTGGCATGTAGACACTTATAGAGGGCGTTTGCAGTATTTGTTAACTGTCAAGTTTTCCCTGGGGGAATCTTAATTAAGGAAACGTGCTCCACGGTATAAATGTGAACTGATCTGTGCAAATTTCAAAACGTGTTATATTTAGGCTTGTATAAACAGCCTTATCATTTCCCACCATTCCTTCTGGCTTCGCACACACCCAAAGGCTGACGGGCAGCACTGCCAAAAGGATGTCAGGCTGGAAGGCAGGGGATTGTGGAAGAGCCAAGTGATCTTGGACGGAAGAGAGGCATCACATGGCTGGAATTTACTGTGGATTCCTGCGGCATGGACTCACTCCTCCTAACACAGAATCTCTGCATGAGCACCCCCACCATCCAATCTAAACAGTCATTACTCCAATGAGCACTTGTGCATAATCACACAGAATCCTGGGAGTTGTTGCACAACATTTGATCTAAATTCTGGCCTGAAATATGGATTGCTGTGAATGTCTAAATATGTGTAAATGTGTGTATAAGTGCATCCATCCACTTACAAACCATGCACTGGAAAAATTTCATGACCTAACTTTGATCCAGAAATGCAAAGCTCCATTCAAATTTGAAGTATTATAAACCAGGTAGATCTGAATATTGTTTAAAGAATTGGTGCGTTTGTCTCCCATGGAATGAATGTCCTTTATTAAGGATAATTTTACTTTGGCTCAAACAAGTCTATTGAATTGGTGAGAGGAGCAGGAGGAATCCATGTTGTTGTCATGTGTAGGTTGGGCTGGTGCTAGAGAACAGATTAAAGACGGCTGTATTTTGGTGCTGGTCTAGTTGACTCAGTAGGGTGAAATATGCTGACGGTAAATCCACAGGGACCTCTGCATGCATCCCTCCCAGGGATTACTGTAATGTTATGAAACCTGATGCTTAGCTACGGTACAATGATATTTAACAATCTCAGAGAATCATGGATGCCAGATTAAATATGGCGTTCTGTTTGATGGAAATTGCGCTGGCAAAAGATTTAGGCTTTTATACTTGTCAAGCAATTACAAAGAATAAAAAAAATATATATACACATACACACACACAATCACTTACATGCACATGGAATGTCCACAGTCCATCTTGTTGTTGAGTGTGCGCTAAATCTCCACAAGGGGCAGGAAATATTACTGAAAACATTTCCTTACATTACAGGGAGGCCTTTCGAAGGAAAGCTGCCCAAACCCCCCTCAGCATTTTACAGCCTTGTTTGCTTTTGTTGGAGGTTCCAGGCAGTTGAGCTGGACACAGGGTCCAGAGCAGAACAAAACTGCACATCCCTTTTGTTTGTGTGGTTGGTCTGTTAACGGGTTGGTCAGCAGTACTGCTCAATCTTCCCTTCACAACCAGATACTCCATGGATGACGGTGTGTGGTCCTCCCGACTCCCACCTCGGCCCTGTCAGCCACATGCAGATGTTATTACGACCAGCACAGGGGCAAAGCGTAGGAAACAAAAGCCACTACGGGCGCCCTTGGCTACATTTAGGGAAACGTTCCTCCTTTCTTTCTAAACAGGAAATTACAGGATTGCCCCGCTATAGCATTAACTGGATGACAATACATCCACTAGGCAGATAGTATCACAGTAGGAGTTGTACAGCGGGCCACAAGGGCAGGCCTTTGAGACGTCTTTTGTAAGACTAGGCCCCTTTGTGGTGAAGCAGTGAAGTATCTGAATACATGTTTTACAGCGTGGTCTGCACCCAGATAGAGATCCACATTGAAAATGCATTTTCTGTCCAAGAATACATTTAATCTTGGTCTGGGGAACCACCAGCCTCAAATATCAGCCATAAATCACATTAGCATCAGAACCGGATTTCTACTTTACTGCACTAAGGCATACGAACAACAATTTGCTCCCACTCCATATCTGATCTTTATTACCAAATTTCCACTTTCCAGCCCACTGCTGCACTGTGTTTAAATTCTGGGAGAATAGAGCTGGGATTAATCTGAGGCTGGAGCTCTGGCAGGGTCATGCCATGGGCTCCTGGAGGGGATGACTGCATATTTCCAGTAAACACAAAAACCTGCGTTCTCCAGAGGCAGAGGAGAGGACCATCAGAGGTGGCAGTCTTCAGAGGTAATTCTTTCCACCGTGGTCTTTTGTCCTGCCAGCATGGCTGACGCCCTCCCCTGGAGAATAACTACTTTCTTTTATATTCAGTGTCAGGCTTACACTAGTGTGTGTGTGTGTGTGTGTGTGTGTGTGCCATCTCTATATAGTGTAGAATAGCTCTTCTGTAATGTACCATCATACATTTACTGTGGGTATAAATTCTGAGCTCCAAATTAAGGAATAGAAAGGAAAGAGCAAAACACATTAAATCCAAGGTTATGGTAAACATATACAGTATGCCTTTGGCAAAATATTTGCTGTTTTCCTCTTAAAAATAAAATTGTGACAACAGCTGGTCCCTCATTTATCCTAGTTTACTGATTTACTTTCAACAGGTCAATGTCAAATGATTATTTAATGGGATAATTAAGAAATTTGACTTCCAGAACAAAAAGATTTTCCTAACCAAAATTTCAATTTTATTCTCCACTGAAGACAGTCTCCAGACATCTACTAATTAGCCATCAAATTCCTTATTTTTTCTGTCACAACTAACAAAAAATGTTTAAAATAGGAAAACCAGACTCTAATATACTTCAATCTTCCCACCATAATGAACCCAAAACAGGCAGATTGAACAAATATGTAACTCACATTATATTTGATTATTGATCAGTCAGTTAATGCCAAATACCCATGTCAAAGTAACCAAGTTGGACAGATTAGAACTATTTGGAATAATATTTCATTTCATGAATCCACTGGTCTATACACATGCACATTAAACAAAGAATCTGCCATCTAGTGGTCCTGAAGAAAATGGAATCTATAATTTGAAATAACACAAAGGTACTTTGGTAAATTGTAGGCCCATTGAGAGAAATATTAGTTTTCATGCATAGTACTAAGTATATTTTGTTACAGTTGGTGTTTAACTCTGCTCTCATAACTGTAAATCTATGCATCCTATTACAGAAAGAACAGGGACCTCTTCTGAACTAATAGAAAGGGACCAGATTATGGAATCCTGGCTAAACTCCCAAATTCCCTTGCAAAAGAACAACTCAACTGCCACAATACATCTACTGTTTTGAATTCTTTCACAGTTTGAATTGATGCTATTCCAAACTCTTGTAGATAGATTAATGTGAAAGGATTAAACTGCCAGAATATGCCCCACATATACACCCCTTTTTCCAAAAAAGTTGGGAAGCGGCGTAAAATGTAAATAAAAACAGAATGCAATGATGTACAAATCATTTAAATCCTATATTCAATAGAAAATAATACAAAGACAACATATCAATTGTTAAACTGGGACATTTCATTGTTTCTTGAAAAATATATGCCCACTTTGAATTTGATGCCAGCAACACATTTCAAAAAAGTTGGGACAGAGGCAACAAAAGACTGGAAAGTTTGTGTAATGCTAAAAAAAACTAAACCTGGTGGAATATCACACTATTAGGTACAACTAATATTACTAACAATTAGGTCAGTTGGCAGCAAATCAGTAACATGATTGGGTATTAAAAGATCATTCCAGAGAGGATGGGTCTGTCAGAAGTGAGAATGGGATAAGGGTTCGCCATTCTGAAAGACTGCGCAGGCAAATAGTGCAACAATTTAAGAATAACGTTTCTCAATGTAAAATTGCAAAGTGTTTGGAATTCTCATCATCTACGGTACATAATATCATTAAAAGATTCAGAGAATCCGGAGAAATCTCTGTATGCCAGGGACAAGGCCACAAACTAATATTAGACGGCCATGATCTTCGGGCAGCATTGCATTAAAAACAGACACGATTCTGTAGTGGAAATCCCTGCATGGGCTCAGGAACACTTCCGAAAACCATTGTCTGTGAACACAGTACATCGCTGCATCCACAAATGTAAGATAAACTCTACTATATCAAGCCATATATAAACAAAAACGCTGCCGCCTTCTCTGGGCCCAAGCTCATTTAAGATGGACTGAGGCGAAGTGGAAAACTGTTCTGTGGTCTGACGAATCAAAATTAGAAATTATTTTTGGGAATCATGGACACCGTGTCTTCCGGACTAAAGAGGAGAGGGATCATCCAGCTTCTTATCAGCACACAGTTCAAAAGCCAGCATCTGTGATGGTATGGGGGTGCATTAGTGCACATGGCATGGTGACTTGCATCTGTGAAGGCACCATTAATGCTGAACAATATATACAGGTTTTTGAGCAACATAAGCTGCCATCAACATATGCTGACAACCTCTTTTTCAGGGAAGGCCTAGCTTATTTCAGCAAGACAATGCCAAACCACATTCTGTAAGTATTACAACAGCATGGCTCCTTAGTAAAAGAGTCTGGGTGCTAAACTGGCCTGCCTGTAGTCCAGACCTGCCACCCATTGAAAACATTTGGCGCATTATGAAACGAAAAATACGACAAAGGAGACCCCGCAGCTGAAATCCTATATCAAGATAGAATGGGAATAAATATCATTTTCAAAACTACATTTAGTCTCCTCAGTTCCCAAACGCTTACGGAGTATTGTTAAAAGAGGTGATGCAACACAGTGGTAAACATGCCCCTGTACCAACTTTTTTTGAAACGTGTTACTGGCATCAAATTCAAAATGGGCATGTATTTTTCCAAAAACAATTACATTTCTCAGTTTCAACATTTGATATGTAGTCTTTGTACTATTTTCAATTAAATATAGGAATAAATGATTTGCACATCATTGCATTGTTTTTAATTGCATTTTATGCAGCATCGCAACTTTTTTGGAAACGTGTTACTGGCATCAAATTCAAAATGGGCATGTATTTTTCCAAAAACAATTACATTTCTCAGTTTCAACATTTGATATGTAGTCTTTGTACTATTTTCAATTAAATATAGGAATAAATGATTTGCACATCATTGCATTGTTTTTAATTGCATTTTATGCAGCATCGCAACTTTTTTGGAAACGGGGTTGTAATAAAGCCTACATATATAAACAGATTATAAGCAGCAGTAGTTACGATTTTCTTTTTTGTCATTGATTATTTGGATAAATCATGTTGGATAGTGCATTAACTGGAACAATCATATTAGGTCTGTCTGCAGATGATAAGCAGTGTATTCCACAACAATAAATTTAAAATTCATTTGATGATTTTTGATTTAGGCGATGATAAACATAGGTGAAAATAGCGAATGGGTTTGGCTGATAATTTCCTTTTGCTTCCTTCCTTTGCATAGACACCATAATCACAATGAGTGCGTTTGAGCGGATCAGTTTTGTCAAATGAGTTGCTTATGGGTAGACAATCATTGCACTCCAAACATGAAGCAGACGGCCCCTTGGCCCTGAACCCTCAGATGTGGAATGACACTTTACGTTGTTCACATATAAGTATACTTGTAAGTGCACTTGCCCAATGATAATCGGAGTTAGACAACTAATCTGGTTTCCATAGGGATTCCCCAGAGGGAAAGCTGCCCATATTTGGAGGCAAAGGCTTATAGGCTAAAAACTACATGATTAGACCGTAGCCAAACCGTTTGACTTGGAACACTGGCTTCAATCACAGTTTAAACCCCTAAGCACTTGCCTCATACCCTCTGTTGAATCCCCATCAAAACCGGTTGCAGTTCTCATCTTAAGTGTTGGTCCAATTCACAAAAGAGGATTCCTCTGCCCCTTAAGGGGATGAGTGAACAAGTTTGCACACTTGCAGGGTTGATATCAAATTCTAGTTTAGTGTATAATGGAGGTGGCCTCCAATGTAATTTGAGGGCTGAGGGTGACCAAAGGTCATGAACTTCAACTGCAGTGTATTTTTCAAAGAACAAAAAATCTTAATGAAGAAAATTATTTCTCAAAAACATCATGATCATTGGCACCCCAACAAATCCTTACCAACCAAATGTAACCCTAGGTTGCTAAGTCTATTGATCAGGATGCAATGGTTGACAGAATCAATTTCTCTTCCCAGCATCACAATACTGCTTTGTTTGTAATCAGTGATGAATTACACTAGACTCAAGACCTGAAAAGCTCTCTTGTGCTTGCATTAACAATGCAAAAAAAACAGCCTAATAAGAAACAGCTGTGAAGCCAACTGTCCGCTTACTAAGCGTGCTGTAATTTCCGATAAGGATGAAAATACACAGATTCAGGATGACATTCAGCCCTTTAACCTAATGGTCATTATAGATGGATTACACAACCAAGTGTCACTGTCCAAATGCTTTTGGAGTTCATTGTATCTGTCAAATAAGCATTGAGTTGCCAGGCAATCCATTTTCAGCACTTACAACCTATTTTGTACTATGAGAAACTTTGCGGAAAGGGCCTTGGTCTCCTGTTACGCTGACAAAAAACACTTGTAATAAATACAGAGATGAGAATGACATCCCTATGCCTAATAAACAAACAAACAAGTAATTACAACCATTCAACATTTCATTAGCAAATCTACCTATTTTTTTATAATTAACCAGATGTGCAATTACCATAACTCCTGAGCAGTTAAATTTAAAACAACCACTAAGATTTACATGGATAGAAAAAGGGAATTTTTATTCAGAACATCAGCAGTTTTTGTATTACAAAGCAACATCTAAGCTACATCTTTTTATGCATGGCCTGATAAAGCCACAGTTCATATGGTCCAGCCTAAGGACAGGACACTGTCTATAGCATTGGCCAGCAAATTGCTAAGTTTATTTCACCCATAGTTATACATACTTGTCAGATCATATATAGTAATTGGTATCATTAGGCCAACATCCAAAAACACTGCATTAGAGCATAGAATTAGTGCACATATATGAAGTTGCTACTACCCTCTCGTCAAGCAGAAGACAAAGTATAAGACACCCACACTGAGAATGTTATCCTTTCAGATTCAAGAAGGGCAGGGAAACCAAGCTGTTCCGAGTTAGACCAGAAATTGTGCATAATTGGCACAAATACAGTTCCGAAAATACAGTAGAAAGTGTTTCAACCTATCAACTGTCCAATAACAGTGCAAGGGCAACCCAACAATGTTTACTTGCAGCCGGTGATGGTGTCAGCCCAAAGTCCCATATTTTATCTTTACATGAAGTCATCAGAATCATTTCCATCCTGTAAAAGATACCATTATACATTATAGGGTATAATGAATGCTTGTATTACAAAGTTATGCTGCAACCACACTGAGCTTTTGGGACCATAAAACAAATTTTAAAAAAAGATACATTTTGGTTTGTGGTAACATGTGCGTGTGGAGTCTAATAATGGACTTATGTATTGCTTGGCCTGTTAAAAGTTTAACTTTTTTCTACTTTTTGTCAGTGAAAATGCATCAGAATTTTCTAGATAGGGATGCATCATCTCTGCTGTCCGTCAACTTACAGCATCTTTTTAGAAATAATTGTAAATCAAAGAAATAAAATAATGGCCTTAGAGTGGCAATGGGTCAATCTGTTGTGGAAAGAAACATATTATGTGAATAATACACTGAATTATGTGAATCAACTCACCTCATTCGTTGTCATATTGTCACTAGTCATCAGTGAAGAATAACTCCTGTTCCGGGACAAGTGCAGTGTACATTTATATCATTTACATAAGTCATTATTTACATAATGTTTTGTGATGCCAGACATAGAGAGAAGGTGTAGCTGCGGTAAAAGTATTAAAAGAACTTACTTGAGCTCCTCCAGCTCCCTTTTCTTTTTTATGTCATCTTTCTCTTTCTTTTTCAAATCTTGTATCTGGGCCTTTTTCTCATTTCTCTCCTCCCTGTCTCGAGACTCTTTCTCGGCTGCTAAATCAGGGTACCGCTCGTCTTTTGTTTTCTCCAACCTGTTCACAATCTCATTAACTTTCTTCTCTACTGTCACAGTCTTCACCTTAAAAATAGTAGACAGAAAAATCTAAATGTTTATTCTTATAAAAATGACCAAAATCGAAAACAAACACAGAGAAAATATCAAACAACAAAAGATAAGAGGCAAAAGTAGTCTGACAGGTCTGAAAGTGAAATACACGTGACATGACAGATCACTGACCTCCTTGTGTCTATGAAAACCTATTTGGCCTACATCCATGTCTCCTGCTTTCTTTAGGTTGGCCCATGGTGTGTAGACAACATTGATGTTGTTCATTTTACAACCTAGTAAGAGTCATTAAAGTCAAAAGGCTATCGCAAAGTTTCCTGGAGATATTTGTAATAATGCATTTACCATTCTATTTATTTTTATCAAACTCACCAGGCCACTTAATGCATTACCTTGGATGCTGTTGTTTTTTACAAGCTGTGCACAGTCAATCAATACTTCCTTGGGAATATCCTCAATTGTCAGTCCCTTAGGCATTCTCAAGTATACATGGGCAGAAGAGAGTTTATCTACATGAAACCTGTGAACATAATTATGATTCCATTATAACAGCAATAACAGGCATACTAGAATCAGTAACATACCTACAGTTTAACCACAGCACTATTCGTTGATATTGGACTACTCTACCATTAGCCTAACTCTAGGGCCACCTGGTGGATTTCTTTTTTAACACTGAAAAACATAATATCAAATTAACGGTCAGGGTATGTGAATGCCCAAATATCAATAATAAGCTCATGGTATCAGTAATACTAACAGAGATAAATGTGTTTCTCACCAGATGTCTTCAGGCCATCCATATTTGATGAGATCTTCATCTAATAGTGAGAAATAAGCATACAGTTACAGTTCGTTGGGAGATGTTGCAAACAATATGTACAATGGTTTGGTGGAGAAAAAAGTAAAAGACCAGCTACCTACTTACTTTCATATTTATCTTTCCCCATGTAGATAGTATAGGGAGGACTGACAACTGTAAAATAAAACAAAATCACAAGATAATGAGCTTATATTGCAACTGAAGGCGGCCCTGGTGTTGCCTTGTTGACGTCGAAATCCATGAGTCGCATGACAGATCTTTCCATCTTTGATTTCCTCAGAAAACCGGTACTAGAGGGACCTCGAGGGGGTACCCTTTACAAGACCGATCTGGCTTAATCAAAACGCTGTCGGCTAACGAGCTAATTAAACCCAAAACAATAGGACAACTTGTCTCAAACACTATGTTTACTACCTACACAGAAGTGTGTGAATAAAAGTTATGTCCATTCCCAGAATATGACAAGTACTCTGCAATCCTCCTTTCTACTTCATAATTATAAATGACCGTCATTCATAATTAAATGTCCATTGTAGCTACAGTAGTTAGCAAACCTTACGATAGTCTTATGGTCTGAATCATGTCAACTCGGGATGACTCAATTACTGTAGCTTCTGGCAAGAATGAATAGTCTAGTTGAATTAGTTAGCAAGCCAGCTAACAGAACAAAACCGATTCAAGAATGTTCTCAAGCAAGGCTAGCTAACTTACTGGGTTTCTGAAATCTTGCCCTCCTAACACACACACACACTTAATTACATAAATCAACTTAGCATCAAGCAAAAAATAAGATGTCAAAAACAAAACGTGCAACCCTTTTGCGGGTCACTGCTACTAGACTGGTCACCACCAGAAGTAGGAAACATTAATTAAGCTCAGCTACTCACCGGCACTCGTGAAGTAAAAGACCATCTTGCATTAATCTAAACAACTAATTTAAACCTTACATATATGAAAAAGAATAAAATATGTTTTGAATACTTTACAAAGGTATTATGTAACTAAACGTGCCTCAACGAAATCATAACACTATAGACTGCAGACAGACAATCATCATCAGTTGTACTATAACCCGGAAATAATTGTTAGTCACAAAAAAAGTATTTCCGTGTTATTTTAGAGTGGCGCGCGCTGTTTGAAAATAGTCTACTAAAGAAACGCGCGGAATCAGGACGTTGTTGTTATTGTGGCGCGCTAATAAGACACTCTTTACCACGTTCCTAAAGCAACTTTCTGGAAACGTCGGATTTGGTATGCATTTATCAACAACATTTTGTTTTATATAATGTATTTAGGAAAAGCGTTTAGATAGCATGACGTCTTGTTTTAACTGTGTCAGTTGAATGTTTAAAACGCTGAAACAAAAAGCTAAATTACTAACTAATTTTAGGCATTAAGCCACAACAAGTTGCAATTTCTAAGTAAATCATTACAGTATTACTTGATACCTTTTTGTTAATAACGAATAGTTAGATTTATCACACCAAATAAATTATCACTCTAACGTTTAGTTGTAATCCAAGCTACTGCAGTACGTTTATGTCCGCCAAACATAAGTTAGCACCGGGTTTTTTGTGCAAGATCATGTTTGCTAATATATGCATATCTGCCATGATCCCGCCAATATTTTTCTACCGTAGTTGTGAACATATCAATGTTTAAATGTGGCCGCTGTGTTTGCACTGATAGCACTTAATATATGCTAGTTAACTTATTAAGGGAAGTTCATTCACCCAGCTACTTATCTATGGATTCTGTCATGGGACCTAGCTCTCTAACGTTAATCTGATTCTACTTTTTCTTCCATTGAAGTTACTAACATGATGCCCAATACTAGGAAAAGGAAGCACTCTTCAGTTGATTCTGATGGGTAAGTGCTAAGATATCACTTGTGTTAAATCAGTCACTATAGTAGTTAATCGTGCATATAACCTTGAGTAACATCATTATTATTCTACAACATATTTAGTCACTCAGCCAAAAGGCCTGTCACGGATGGAGTTTCTCCCCTGAGAAGAAAGTCACCTCGGACGCCCCGGACTCCACTAAAGATGTCATCCAGAAACCGGGAGAAGGAGAACTGCCCATCTCCTTTAAAGGCAGTGTCTCCCTTCAATCCTACTGTGGTTACCGGATCCTTTTATGCAAAACGTAAACCACTGTATCTAACACCTGTGGAGAGGAAGATGCTGAATGAGACCAAATCACCTCCAAGACAAACCGCTGTAGATCCGCATGGAATGCCGATGGCTGCTGAGAAGAAGCAGGTGATGATAAAAAGTACAATGGCCAAGAAAATGGTTAATATACACAGAAGGAAGACTGACATAAAGGGCAAAGCCAACTCAAAATCAAGCCTTATCAATTCCTCAAAGCCTAATGTACCAACCAGCACAAACCAAGCAGAGGTAAAAAAAGGTGTCACCTTGACCTTTTGTGGTTTAAAACCTAAGCCCAAGCCTAAAATCTTTGTTGGGGCTGCCTTTTTCAGCACAGGTAAAAAAACAGCCTCCATGTACAAAAAGCCTAACCCGAAATCTATGAAGCGAGCTTTCAGTTTGTCCAAGACAAAAGCCTTGGTTTCTACATCAGAGGAAAAGCAAGATCAAGGAAAAAAATCCACCTCTACACTGAAATGTTCAGCGCTGGATAAGAAACGGCAAGAGGCCAAATCACCACCCAATGTTCCTGCTATGCCAAGAAATCTAGAGTCACCCATGAATCTGTTGCCCAGAGCCATATCAGAGAAGTACAACATCAAGGAAGTAAGGATTATGTTGAACAGATCTCTGTCTCCAACATGTCCAGCATCCCCGCAATTAAACACTCGGGTGAGTTGGCCTAAATCCTTAGTAATTAGCTGAGGTGTAGTATTCATACCATGTTTACAATACTGTTTTCTCTATGTTTTTAGGCGGACTTTATCGGAGATGTAGGTTCCGCTGACATGCTTGATCTCGGTGATATTAGCTCATTGAACGGTGCCCAAGGACCACTTAAAGGTTTGTTGCGTGTTTTTGGTCAGTTAACATTAATATGATTTTGCTTACCATTAAAAAGATTTACATTTTTTGTTTTTTAATTTTGCTTCTCCCTTTATAGAATCTCCAGCTGACGCTGTAGAATCCTCAGATGTGTATCCAATATTTGGATCTGCTTCTAAAAGGTAGGCAAGAATTTGTTTTAGCTGAAGTCATTTCCTGTCATCTTGGAAGGAAATATTTTGTCGTGAACATGAAAAAAGTCTAATTATATTATTATCGATAAGTGCAAGGTTCTTTTTATTTCTCAAACGGCAACACTGAATTTACTTTTCGTTGCCATTTCTTGCATAATTCATTTGAAACCCAAAAAGATCCAATTGAAATGGTATGTGAGATGGTATTGACATGTGGAGCATGCGAAATGTGCATCGACCATTGCGATTGTGTCTTCATCATTGTAGTAGGCTAGTTCACAGCAATTTCTTTGAAGTTACATTTACTGTTAGGTGAATGCCTTCCTATTAGCAGTGGGTATTATATCTAGAGTTGCCAATCTAGTTCATCAAATGTGTGACCAATAATGGGGTTTGTAAACTTCACAGGTCACCTTAACTTTTTATGCACATGGGTACATTGTGCTCAACAATTGCCAGCATGTCGTATTCTCACAATAAAATTTATTTTAGAGTTCTATTGGCCCAGTGAGTCTAAGGGAAGCCGAACCCCCTTAGTCATCCGAGATTCACAAGGATATCTATTTTCCACCTTAACTTTAGACTAAAGGCTCAGGTCTGTTTGTGATTCCAACCCATGGTGTGATATAAACTCAGGACATATGTTTTGTCTCTTGAGGTCATGGCTGCCTGGAAGATACATGAGGTCAATGTTTTCAGAACAACATGTCTAATAACTACATATGAAAACCTGGTCCTATGAGAAGTGAATCTTAGATATGCATTTATATTCATTGCATAAAAGTCAATCAACATGTGGCCAGTTGTGTCATTTTGGGTATAAAACATTATGAACAAGTTGTGATTTATTTGGAGCTCGTTGTAATCAAGGTTTTTTCCAGGTAAACAAATTTGTGAATAGAAATACGCTACTGTTCAAAAGTTTGGGGTCACTTAGAAATGTCCTTGTTTTCCATAGAAACATTCATGAAATGAGTTTGAAAAGGAAATACAGCAAAATTAATAGGAAATATAGTCATTGACAAGGTTAGAAATAATGAAATTGTCCTTCAAACGTTGCTTTTTTGTCAAAGAACCCTTCTTACGTACCATACCGTATGGTACGTAAGAAGGGTTAACTCATTAATTAATTTACAATAAATGAGTTAAGATCCGGTGACTGTGCTGGCCACTATATGTACTCTTGGGGGGGGGGGACCGTCAAGAAATCCACTCTCATTTTTTACATCAGTTGACTGAAATGGCATTCTTATCACCAGTGTCACCTGGACAAAACGTTAGTCTGAAGCCCTAATGTCTTTTGCCTCTAGGCCCCTCAGGAAAACAGCTCTGGCATCTCTGGTGACCTGCAGTACACCCTCTGCCCCTGGTCACCACCTTCCCTCCGTTGCCAAGGAGAGAAGTGCCAGGAAGAAGAGAGAGACTAATAAACAAGCTGAAGCTGACGATCAACTCATCATTGTCAGTAAATTCTTGCATGGAAAGATGAATTGACGGACATGTTGATTACTCCCCCCCCCCCCATAAGATCGGCTGATGCTTTGTGTCTGTTCTCTGTGGATGGTCAGGATGCAGGCCAGAAGCAGTTTGGTGCCGCCACATGTGCTTCCTGTGGCATGATCTACAGCGCAGACAGCCTGGAAGACAACCTCCAGCACACCCAGTTTCACCAGCGCTTTCTGGACATCATTAAGTTTGTGGTATGTACATTCGGGTGTTTCAGTCCCTTCCCCTGAAATGTAAAAAATGCCATAAGTAGGTTGCTCTTAGTGGCTCATTCTTTTATATATATTACACATACACATACACACACTTGATTTCTATTGGTTGCTCAATCAAGGTTTTCTTTTTGTCCCCAGGGCTGGAAGAAAGAGAGGGTTGTAGCAGAGTTCTGGGATGGGAAAATCATTCTGGTTCTACCTGATGATCCAAAATATGCCGTCAAAAAGGTATACATGTCAGTGACCTGTGTGCGGTGCATGCATGCGCTATTAATGGAATTGTGAACCCACTCATTCATGCTTAATGACATTTTATTATCAGGCTGAAGACGTGAGGCGACTTGCTGATAATGAGTTGGGCTTCCAACAGTTGTCCCTCAGTTGCCCAAGCCAGGCTAAAACCTACCTGTTTGTGAACAGTGACAGGATGGTGGTCGGGTGCCTCATTGCAGAGCACATACGACAGGTAAATGACTCTTCTGTGCTGCCAAACATTTTGCATTCACACTCCAAACTAATAGTGGGTTCTTGAGAATTTGTTCAGTCTTACCTGAATGGTGTTAATTTCCAGTCGTGTATGTGAAACAAATGGACACTCCTGAGTTAGATATTTATCTAAGAGATGTTGAATTAGGCTTTTGTGCTGTCATTTCTTCAGTAAAGATCATGTTAATCTCAAGAGTTTAACATGAGAACAAGTGACAGGTTGGTCATCTGTCTCATTGCAGACAAAGCGTGTATGATGGGTGATTCAATTAGGTCTCTTTAAACATACTCTGGATATTTTGTATTTCTGTGTATCGTTTGAGTTAATTGATATCATTGATGTTTAGCAAAGACGTAGCTTCTAAGCTGATCTTTAGCAAAGTCTGTCTTCCACTTTGTTGCCAGGGATTCAGAGTGCTTGAGCAGCATGAGCTGACCAAGGACATGACCAAGGAGGACTTCATGGAGCACCACAGAGCCTGGTGCTGCTCTACTACCCCTGAGAAGGCCATCTGTGGGGTCAGCCGAATCTGGGTGTTCAGCTTGGCTCGAAGGAAGGGCATTGCCACACGCATGCTGGACACGGTTAGGTAAGGGAACTTTACAGGTTGAATAGTGCTAACATTTAATAGTTATATGTTTGAATGTATGGCCATATTAATCTGTATGTATTTCTATCATTTCAGAAATTCATTTATATATGGGTGCCACCTGACCAAGGAGGAAATAGCGTTCTCGGACCCTACCCCAGACGGCAAACTGTTTGCCACAAAGTACTGCGAGACACCTGCATTTATGGTTTACAATTTCATTGGTTAAATTGAAGGACAAGTTAGGACACGTTTAAATGTTGTTATACTTTGAGAAAGTTCTGATCTATATTGCCAGCTTTGAGATGTTTAAATCAAAGGAAAATGTACTCCTGTTGAAGGATGTTTTGTTGAGTGGCTGTTCCAGTTTGAAAAATATTACACTATCAAGTGTTATGTTGATCTCTTTAAGCTTGTATATATTTCCAATAAACATTTTACCCATTTATAACAATTCCGAATCACAACTTGAAAGAAAAACGATTTTCAGTCTTCCCTTAGCAGAAGTATATAACTTAAAAAACAAAGTATTTCCGCATCATTTTCCCAAAAATTTCACCTGTCGCTGGTGTGATGTCAGTTCACTTATGCCCTTGATATACTCCAGTTTCGTAGGTGTGCGTAAGTACCCAAGCGGCATTGCTAACATACCCCACAGTGTACTTTGTCTAAATGGATATATAAAAGCTGTGTCCACAAGGAGGCAGCCTGGCGACAAAACATTTTCTACATACCTGGAAATACGTTGAAAACTATTACCGATTTTATATAACCACAGGAGGCATTATTACTGTACGTCTTAAGAAAACAACAGAAAAGAGTGGCAGTGACACCAATGAATATGGTACATTAGACCATTAAACGTATCCGTTGTGTACTACTATGTTTCAGTCTCGCAGAACCTCAGAGGATCTTGGGTATACTGCCCCACCATTTCTGTTGGTATTGCACCTTGCGTATGCGTCCACTCAAGGCCTAGGCAGAAGTGCACAAAGAACAGACCGAAAGTACGTGTGGCAGCCATCCTGCGTATCTGTACAGTGTGAAGTATATTAGCAGCTTTAAAGCCCCCCCACATGTTCTGTTCACTTTATTCAGCTCATCTAAAACATTTCATCTGACCAGGTGAGTTGACATGCCATTCTATTTATAGCTCTTATTTTGAGATGTCAAATGCCTCACTTCCTATGCACAGGAACATTTTTGCCACCACTGCGTGAACCCACCACTTTTTTCCTTAGCAGCACACGATATACAGAGATTTTTCAGATGCGGGCCTGGGACCATCTGATATGGTAGGAATTCATCCATGATCCAGATTAATGGAACAGCGGTGTTAATGAAAAAAAACATGTACTTCAGCTTTAAAAGAAATAAACTAGTAGTTTACTGCAAGGATGAGTAACTGAGCAGATGTATTGACATTCCACTTGGAAATATTTACAATTACATTTGAGAATTAATTTATCCATAGAAACATTGCTTGCCTACATCAATTTGACAAGGTTGTAGAAAAATGTCACAAAAGGTTTAGAAAATGTATTTTTTTATTCATTGTTTTATCTGAGCTTAAAAGAGTCCACGTAAAGAGAAAAGTACAGGACAGAATATTACAGACATTTTACATAA
The DNA here is from genome assembly GCA_016801175.1 of Esox masquinongy. NCBI lineage: Eukaryota > Metazoa > Chordata > Actinopteri > Esociformes > Esocidae > Esox > Esox masquinongy. The sequence goes on from JACXGI010000534.1 coordinate 69,401, forward strand.
GAGTCAAGACACAGGAAAGGTTTTGGACATGAACACAGTTCCCATCCGAGTCACAGTATGGAGACAGTATAAGAGACAAGTTTTAACTGATCAGTCTATGACAATGACCTCACTATTTTCTGTCGGAATGTTGGATTCCAAAACCTGAACTATTCGGGAAGCGGAGGGGCGTTTCTGTGGCTCCTCTTCAGTGCATAGGCAGAAGAGCTCCACTATTCTCTGATAGGCTCCCCCAAGCTTGTCAGAGTCCAGCGCTGGCCGGGTGCCTAACTTCTCATAGTAGGCATCCTCATCAAAGTCATCCTCGTCCATCGACTCATCTAAGAGGATCATAAAACATTGTTATACAATTATTTTAACAACCATTGAGCAAGTTATCTTGTGTGTAACAAACATTTACAATATGTATGTATTGTTTCCTCTAAACCCACAGGGGAATGTAAGGGATGGGGCTTTTTTTTAACATTTAGTAAACCTTCCTACCCTAAGTTAGTCCATTCATCTTAATTAGACTGTTGAACCACCACACGACCTTGTAATAGGAAGTACATTTTATTCACCAAGTTGAAAAGTCAAAAATAGTGTATGAAAGTTCCTTACCCTCCTCACTATTCTCATTGTCCAGCATCTCCAGGTGAGGCATTTGCAGAGTCATCATCTCCCACAAGGTCAGTCCATAGGCAAAGATGTCTGCCCTGTCTGTGATCACTCCTCCTTCCAGAGCCTCTTTGGGCTTCCATGGCTCAGTCCCAACATACACTTCTTCAGGGTTTCTCACTGAGTTAAAAGGGGCAGAAACAGGAAGAGATTTAACCACCTCAATGATTGAAGACTTGGTTTTCAAGCTTACTGGGCATTATTACATTTGACCAGATGTTTATTTGTGAGTATTTGTGGTTCTCAGCAAATGCAAAAATGGAATAAAAAGGATGTGAAAGTTGGTAACATGTGTAAGATAAAGACACTGAAGAAAAAAGACAAGGAATGTATTTGCTTAAAAGGGCTGAGTAAGAGAGAAACTTAAGTATTGTAAACGTCTTGATCCTTCTTTATGTTCCAGCCAATGTTATTGTCTATAACTATAATCACACACACATTGCTCTAAACATTTACAAGAAAACCACATAAGTTACCATGACAAGATGGAAACAATTAGCAATTTTACTCAAAATACAACAATCATGGCTCATAGAAAAAATAAAAGATTTCAAGCAGTGTAACAGTTCACCAAATTTTCGCTTCGATACGTGTTGCCACTTTTTAAGTTTGGTTTTGGTAAAGCCAAAGAAAATTTAAAAATGGAAACATTTTCCTGGAATTTTGATGTTGGACCTTAACTGTCCACTACATTCATAACCAGGTGGGGTTTGGCAATATACCAGTTTTGAAATCGTAACTACCAGGTAGATGCATTCATGTGCTTTTGACTCATTGAGAGGTGCCAATTGGGTAATGGCCAAAAAGCTGCATCAACCATTAACTATCATATTTGTAAACAAATTATCAAAACATTAATTGATGTCTTTTTATAGTTCAACTGCCAGAAAAGAGACACACACACACACACACACACACACACACACACACACACAACAATATGATATCCACCTTTCATATTCTCATCCAACTGCAAGGAGACACCCACATCGCAGATTTTTATGGTCTCAAAGTCTCCTTTGATGACAACATTGCAAGACTTAATGTCGCCATGTAGTAGTGACTTGTCGTAATGAAGGTACTGGAAGAGGGGGAAAAAGACATCAGTGTTTCACACCTATATTTCCAAAAAAGTTGGGATGCTGCGTAAAATGCAAATGATGTGCAAATCATTTACCCCTATATTTAATTTACATTTACAAAGACAACATACCAAAATATTGAAACTGAGAAATGTTATTGTTTTTGGAAAAATACATGCCCGTTTTGAATCTGACGCCAGCAACACGTTTCAAAAAAGTTGGGACTGGGGCATGTTTAACACTGTTGCGTCTATAGCCAGTTTGAATAGAGAAAAAGGAATCATTCTCCTGTGTTTTTCCAAGGTCAGGCAAGACTGTGGCTAAGCATGGACAATATCCAGTCCATCTCCAGAGACCTTGATGTTCCTACATTGAGTATACATAATGTTATCAAGAACTATAAAGCCTGTGACATAGTAGCCAACCTCCCAAATCCTGCACCTGTGCACTGGTAGTGCCGCAAATCCCTATTGAAAACTTGTGAAGATATCTGAAAACTCCTGGAAAGTTTACACCAGAGTCAGCCAAACTGCAAGTACAGAGGTTCAGGATGCTCATCCATATGACTCTTGCAAGCGGAGGGTTGCAGTAATTTCTTCCAAAGGCTGCGCTACCAAATGTTGAGATGTCAATTTTGTCAATAACATTTCTGTGTATTTTCTGATTTAAAATGATACATTAGGTTATGAATGAAATTCACTTTTCAATCAAAACTGCAACAGAGATTTAGAAGAGACATATGTGGTTTAAACATCAGTTCAAAGAAGAAAACACTTGATATATGGCATCCAACTGAATACCTGAAGTTCCACTGACTTCCTGTCTCTTTAATGCTTTATGTGCTACATAACAGCCAATAGAGAAAATCTGAAGTATTTTAGTAGCTGTTAAATTGAACAGAACAGTCATTTGTTTTTCCTTAAATATATTTTGAAGACTTGCTGAAATGTTACCTGTAAGCCACGAGCCATGTGTAAAGCCACTTTCTCAATAATTGGTGCTGGAAAAGCCTTCATGCCTTTCTCTCTCCTCTCCTCAATTAGATCGTTCAGGGACTGTTCCCCACCATACTCCATGGCCAAGCACTTAGAGCCATCCTGGGCAGTGGTGAAGGCACGGAATCCTGTAAAATTGTATAGCTGTTAATATAAAAATGAACATCTGATAGGCATAGAATGTTTTCATCCATGTGTTCTAGCTGTATTTAGTAATGTGATGTGCAATAACGGTTCCAGAACTGTTACAAAATTAGGTAGCTTGTCATTTACAACTAAGCCGTTTCATGCAGGGTACAGACCAAAATAAATTTATTTATGCATTACAGTACAATATTTCTGTAATATTCTTACCAACAATGTTTGGGTGCAGCAGGCCTTTCAGGATCTTTGCCTCATCACACAGTCTTCTCTGGTAGACATCTACCTGCCTTGAGGCACATTTGCTGTTGATCTTTTTGACAGCCCAGGGAGACTGGTTTGGTTTACCAACTCTGAATAAAGGTACATAGGGACATATAAGTCAGAGTAACTTATGGCACACCAGTATTAGTGAATAGTAATCTACACAAATTTAATCTAGTTCAAAAACAAATTGCATTATTTTACCGTTATTTAACTAGGTAAGTCAGTTGAGACCCAATTCAAATTTTCAAATGACGATTAGGCCAGAAGGCATAAAGTTGCAAGAGGACAGGAAAACACACTGAACATAAGGTATATAAAATAAACAGTTACCCTGTATACAAGAAGACACATATACACAAAGGTTTGACAATTCAGCATTGATCAGATTGCAGCTTGGTTTGTTTTTTACTGAAAGAGGTGTGATGAAAGTGTCAAGTCCAAGGGTCTTCGTGGTGAAGAGCTGAAATGAATGACAGCCAAAGGAAGTGACCAGTGTTGGAGATCTACCAGAGTGCAGGTAACAAGTACACAAGCAGATGTTGAGGAGTGAGCTGTAAGCATGCGAAGATAACATTCTAATTTACCACAAGGACCTGTAAGCAATTTGGGTTAACCATCCAAATCAGTGAGCAACAAGGTTTTTCACCTCAGAGATTATAACCAGCAACCTTTTGTTCTCTGGCCCAAAGCTCTTAACCACTAGGCTACTCTGCTGCCCGATGAATTACATTTGTTCTTCACTACATCCCCGTAGTTGAGGATTGGCAAGATGATACACTTGACATCATAGTTAAAAGATTTCTTATTGCAAAACAAAACAAAAACCAAAGCAATACACACCTTGATTCAGATTCAAGGTGAATATTGAAGGAGAGTTAGCAATCCAGCCATATACCACGGTACTTACTCCATACAGGTCAAGGATGTTTGGAGGACAGGCAGATATAGGTAGATTCCAATTAAAGACCATACATTTTGATTGTTTTGTATTAAGGAGGTGATGACGGTAAAAGACTTAACGCTTAACATTATTAACGTTAGTGTGAGTGTTCTCAACATAAAAGTAAATAAGGGAGTTACCAGTAGAAAGTGCAAGTTTAACTTAGTTTTAACTTAGTGGTACAAGCTACAGTGATCTGTTCTTGCAAACTGCATTCTATGAGAATTAGATATTATTTATAGTTCAGATTAAGTTTTCATAGCTTTTTCATAGTACTTTTTCATAGTAGCTTCAGTTTCAGTATTTTTTCTTTCTAAAGGGTAGCTTTAGTGTAGTTGATTAACTATTGTGTCTCTATGAGACACAAAACCCCAGGTGATTGCTAAATAACGAAATATAACGCGCTAGATGAGATCGCGACCATTGTGGGAGACCACCGCGAGTGATACCAATGCACATTTGACAATCGTGGATATTTCTTAGATGTAACCAAAAATACAAATTTGATGTGACAACCAAAACGAACCTGTTCATTAGATAGACATTAACCCCAGTTCCACATCCAAGTTTCTTCATGAAAGGGGAGGGGGGGATGGTTACGGGGGTTCTAGGACTGGAAGTGCTACCACCAGAGAGAAGGCTCTTCACCCTGTCATGTTTGCAAGGCGTCTTGAATGCATTGACATCGGTGGCTATAGCGGAGTCCATCCTTTCCTCGATCTGTGAACACATAACTAGAACATATGTCGAAGCTAATGTAGCTGCCTACTGTACCCTTTATGTTAGCTAGTACCATAACTAGTTAGCGTAGTAGCCAGCAAGCTAGATTAATGGTAACATTAACGCCACCCAAGCATTTACTTACAATAAATTATACTTATCCGTAGCTAGAGCATACATGCGGTACAGCCTTACATAAACATTAGCTGATAATTCTTACCAATGTGTACAGTAGCAATCGCTGTTTTGATCCAGTTGAGTTCTAGCTGTAGAAAACGCGCCCAGCTTTCAAAAATACACACAATAATTTACGTACGTCAGGTACAGGCAGTATTGTAGGACAAATGGCACATTTTGTCAACATGACTGAAAAAGGCGTTTTTAAAATCTGTACGATACTACTGGCCACATATATAATACAGGACAACAGAATGAACTGTTATTTGAATAAAATAATGTATTGAAGCAGCTATCTTGTCTTTTCGGTTTATAAACGAGTAATTTATGCATATAAAAATAATAATGTTAAACAATCGTATGTAGCCTATGCGATTACACCAGCAGAGGGCAGACTTAGCCGCAGGCTTTGGACCATCGACCTACAAACCTTTTTTGTTTTGCCCTTAGCTGCGAACAAAATAGAATGCAGTGTTTGAATACATACAGACAGATTATTACCCTTTAATTCACTATATCACAATTCCAGTGGGTCAGAGGTGTACATACACTAAGCTGAGGGTGCCGTTAAACAGCTTAGAAAATTCTGGAAAATTATGTCATGGCTTTAGAAGCTTCTGATAGGCTAATTGACATAATTTTAGTCAACTGGAGGTGTACCTGTGGATGTATTTCAAGGTCTACCTTCAAACTCAGTGCCTCTTTGCTTGACATCATGGGAAAATCTAAAGAAATCAGCCAAGACCTCAGAAAAAACAATTGTAGACAAGTCTGGTTCATCATTGGGAGCAATTTCCAAACGCTTGGACCTCAGAAAAAAATGTAAAAGACCTCAGAAAAAAATGTAGACATCCACAAGTATAGTTCATCCTAGGGAGCAATTTCAAAATGCATGAAGGTACCATGTTCATCTGCACAAACAATAGCGTGCATCACTACAAACAGTAGTTCCGCTCAGGAAGGAGATGTGTTCCGTCTCTTAGAGATGAACGTACTTTGGTGCGAAAAGTGCATATCAACAGCAAAGGACCATGTGAAGATGCTGGAGGAAACAGGTACAAAAGTATGTATATCCACAGTAAAACAAGTCCTACATCGACATAACCTGAAAGGCCGCTCAGCAAGGAAGAAGCCACTGTTCCAAAACCACCATAAAAAAGCCAGACTATGGTTTGCAACTGCACATGGGGACAAAGATTGTACTTTTTGGAAAAATATCCTCTGGTCTTATGAAACAAAAATTGAACTGTTTGGACATAATGACCATTGTTATGTTTGGAGGAAAAAGGGGGAGTTTTGCAAGCTGTAGAACACCATCCCAAGCTTGAAGCACAGGGGTGGCAGCATCATGTTGTGGGGGTGCTTTGCTGCAGGAGGGACTGGTGCACTTCACAAAATAGTTGGCATTATGAGGAAGGAAACTTATGTGGATATATTGAAGCAACATCTCAAGATATCAGTCAGGAAGTTAAAGCTTGGTCGCAAATGGGTGTTCCAAATGGACAATGACCCCAAGCATACATCCAAAGTTGTGCCAAAATGGCTCAAGGACAATAAAGTCAAGGTATTGGTGTGGCCATCACAAAGTCCTGACCTCAAACCTATAGAAAAATATGTGGGCAGAACTGAAAAAGCGTGTGCGAGCAAAGAGGCCTACAAACCTGACTCAGTTACACCAGTTCTGTTAGGAGGAATGGGCCAAAATTCACCCAACTTATGGAAGGAAGCTTGTGGAATGCTACCTGAAACATTTGACCCAAGTTAATAAACAATTTAAAGTATATGGAAGCAATGCTTCCATAAACTATTTGAGTGTATGTAAACTTCTGACCCACTGGGAATGTAATGAAAGAAAGAAAAGCTGAAATTGATAATTCTCTCTACTATTATTATTACATTTCACATTCTTAAAATAAAGTGGTGTTCCTAACTGAGAATTAAATGTCAGGAATTGTGAACAACTGAATGTAAATGTATTTGGCTAAGGTGTATGTAAACTTCTGACTAACTGCATGTACATAAGACTTTTAATTTTAAATGAGATATTACATTTTTCATTTCGATAAATTGGCACCAATTTCTAAAAATGTGTTTTGTAGTCATTATGGGGTATTGTGTGTAGATTGATGGAAAAATGAAATGTATTTAATACATTATAAATTTAGTCTATAGCACAGCAAAAGCGGAGAAAGTGAAGGCGTCTGAATACTTTCCCAAGGTTAGCAGTATTATTAATACTTTCCGAAGGTAAGCAGTATTATAATCAGTATATTATTTCATTGTAATATTTTGTTATTGCTACACAGTATATCCTGTTTTCTGATGATTAGTTTATTCTAATTTCTAATCATTCCTCTTTACTGTGGACTTTTCAGAAACCACACAGAAAAAAAGAATTGAACATAATTTGCCAGCATTATAACTGAAAACTGGAGTGGCTGACTCTTTCCAAAGATTAATTTTGCCAATAACTGACTGTTTTTAAAAACCTATTTTGGGCTGAATGTGTAGTAGGTTTTTTATAGTGAATCATCAAGTAGAATCACTATCATAACTCAGCTGACCATGAAATTCCAAGTGTGAAAGTGAGATTGGTTTTGATGACATTGGCACATATCAGCACATACTGTACATGACACTATTTTTAGGGACCCGTTTTGGCTCAACGGTATTCCTTTAAAACCAGTGTCAAAAAATTCTGGGATGCATCTATAAGGTGTTTCAACATATTCTCTTACTGTTTTAGTGTTAACACGACAGCACTACATGACAATCCATTTCATTACAAATACCTAACACACATTGTATTGAAATACTGATGAAGTACCTAGTTTTTAATAACAAAAACTGTATTTCAACCCATGAAGTCAGAGGATACATGAATAGTATGCTCAGTGCTTTATGGTTCTCCTCAGAGTGTGATGCATCCCAAAGGGGTATGTCACAAGGGACACACAAGTCATTTGTCAACCTCTTCTGCTGCGCATTCTGCTGCTGAACAAGCTAACTTTCCAATGCCTCTGTGTGGCACTGCCATTCTGGCAGTTTGCTGGTGTTTGCAGGGAAAGTGCCAAGTAGTGAGGAAAAGGGCACTGTCGGCAGAAGGATAAGCCCTAGTGGATAGACGCAGAGGAGTCTGGTGCTGTTCTTGCCTCTCTCTCTCGAGGCCCTTTCCATACTTTTGGTCGATAATCACCTCAGCCATGGGGGAGGATGAGGGAGTGGGTCTGATGGGTGAGTCAAAATATTACAATTGCTTAATATAACTGTATGTGCTTTGCATTAGTTCAGTAATCATCTTCTTACACAACTTGGGTGTTTTCCCGAGTGCATTCCACAAAGATTTTTATCATGTCCACCTTATCCACTGGCCCCATTTCATTGTTATAGTAAAGCACACAGTCTGGTTTGATCTTTCTTCCATTCACTGTGTAAAGGACATGAACAGCTTGTTTGTGATGCCAATTTACTGCCAGCTGTTGACTGTTCTTTGTGAATTCTACGGGCTGGTTTCATGAACACAGATCAAGCCTAGTCTAGGAAAAAAGAAGTCAAGCTCAGTGGTAGGCATGGCTAACTCTGTGTCTGCGAAATCGGCCCTGGATCTTCATACTTCTACTCCAGAATGCCGATATCACCTTCCTGTTTGGACATGCTGTACCACAGGCCCCTACGCTGTTATGATGCAGATACCGGATACATTCCTATTGTTACATTTTCTAAAACGAACTTCAAATCACATTTGACATCACAAAGTGATTTTGTTTCCTCACATTTCCTATAGAAACAATAATATGAAGAACACAGTGTCTGGTTAGAAAACAAATGGCCAAATAAACCTCAGAGGGAAATGAGCTCATTCTTGTGGGTTGCTACATGTGGATGTTTTTATAGAAGAGTGTATTACTTGGTCAAACCCCAGCATGGGCTGCAGAGGGGAAGAAGGAGCTGTCCTGGGCTCCACTCAAATGGGTTGGATAGTGGGAAACAAATGAATCATTTCATGCATGTTTTCAATGTCAAACAACGTGCTGTACATGGGTTGTTCTACCAATACCAGGCCTTTTGAGTGTAACTTTGTTTTCCCATCTCCTAAGGTGAAAATAAATGTAAATTCTATTGTAAGTCCATACTGTTGGGTCTCATAGACGTAGACATGGCATAGTATATGTAAATCTGGGATAATAGAAACTAAAGGGGAATAATGACGAATATCAACAATTTGACTAAGTTCTTAAATGGCTTGAAGTCATTGTTGGACTGTCACTCTATGCACGCTATTCTCTCACTCAGTTTAAACCCTGTAAAAATACTGGGTTGACTGTAACAGGGTTTAAGATTTCCTCTTAGTCCAATAAATTCCCTCATAAGGGAATGGAAGCTCCCCCAAAATTCTGTGATAACCAATTTTACCTTCGACCCTGACTCATTACAGCAACTCCCAACAAGATTTTGAGGGTTAAGCTGTCAGCCAGTATTCAGCTAGCAGCAGAGTCAAGACGTGGATTGAACGTTGATGCACAACTCCAACTTAAAATATGAAAGGCCATGTCAATTATTTGAATAATCAAATTCCTTTTGAAAATGCTGGCTTATTGTTGGTCATTACAGTATTTTGGATCACACTCAGTGTGCAATGGTAATCAATAATTTGACAGAATTTGTTTGTTTTAACACAACCCTCAGAAGCATCTTCCTCTGAACATGTAATCATTCATCCTCCAAGATTCAGAGTGTTCAGGAAATGCAGGCCACCCGTAACTCTCTTAAGTTTACAATAGCATGCAGCACCTGTCAAATCTTCAGGGAGTATTCTTTCTTAGAGAGCTGATCCTGTCCAGAATACACACGGGCATTTTCGGGGAGTTCTGTAGGGCTCTGGAGTAGCACTTCAAAGTACAGCCGGGGAACGTGATCATTTTTTTTATTCACTCTTCAAGCAGAGCTGATTGCTGGAAGTTCTCTTTTTCTCTCTGAGTTATGTGATGTGACCCTGAACTGCTCTGAACAATGTTGTTTCTTTCCTTAAATGGACTGAAAAGGTATAGTTACTGTGCCCACTCCTCCTAGCACAAAATCTCTGTATATGGTTGCAGTTATTTTTATTACAAACCCTGGTAGAGAACTGACTGAATGTGACAGTGTTGAATGTTGATGCCAGAGACAGGCCTTCTTGGATTTAAGGCAGATAATTTTACATTTTAGTTATTTATAATCAGCTTCCTGTATCCATCTGCAAACCTCCCTGAATGATCTTTTAATAAATATTTTAATGTCAGAGCTCAAACAAAAAACTTGTTTCACACAAAACTGAAGTTAGAAAACTATGTGAGACAAGCTCACATTCTAAGCCCCTTTTACACAGGAGTGTATGAAGCAGTGTATACGAAAGACCCGAACATTTCACATCAAAATATGTGCTATTACGTGCCAAAAAAATATTTTCTTCAATAAAGTTTAAAACGTCTTGATTAGAAACATCTTCCCTTCAGACATGAATCAGGTTCTTTGTTCTCCCGAGGCTCACCATATGCTGAGGTGATCAGGTGATTCTCCAGCAATAATTTCTATATCTGTCCTTCATGTGGAAACACTTTTAGGGTAATTGTTTTTAGTTGTCATCCAGAGATGCCATATCCAACTTCCTTTACATTTTTCACTTGTTCAGTTGATGTAGATACAATATGGTCTAGGATTACTTAGCTTTTGTATTGAAATCCTTCTTACTTTATTATGTTAATCAAACAAGTCCACATGTACTAAACAAATAGTTTTATTCCTTTAAAAGTACAATGTTTTTTTACAAAACTCAGCAAGAAATACCAAGTAAAAAGTATTATGTAATAGAGGTTTTCTCTAAGTATTATTTACTGTTTTTATTTGAATGTTTCACAATTTTCTCAGGTACTATTGTCTGAGTGTTATGACCAGCACAATAGAAATATATTTACACTCCTTGTCAATTAAACCTTTTTCAATAAAATTGGTGTTTAGGGCAACTGGGCCACATACCATAACAAATCAATCTCAATTTCACTTAGTACCTACATCATCATCATGGTATGGTATAGTGTGTTCCTAACAGCTGGAACCTATACAAACCAAAAGCAGTCTGCAACATATAAATGTAAGCATTACCTCCCAGTGATGAATTTACAGAACAGAGAAGCTCCATGCAAGAATGACGTGTTTTTAAATTCACAGGCAGATCAGCAGACTGTAGAATATTTTGACCGGATTATACAAGTTATGATCATATACTTTAGGAAATAACATTTGTACAAAACCAGAAAAAAAAATTTCTATGAAAATATTTCAGTAGAATTTCTGTTGAAAAAACTTTCTCATGAGGAAAGCATGATCTGAAAAAAATACTCAGAGATGGGGAGGTTGAGGTAATCTTTGGCTTTTGGCTTAGCTGTGCGCTGCAACACCCCTACCATAAAATGTAATGGATAATGAGAATAATGTCTGAAATAACGAAAGACAGTCCTGGTCCCCAGGACCGTAGCACATTTTACTACTTATCCCGTATTTAGCACCAAATCATCTATAGAAAATAATCAAATATATCAGAAATACTGCAGACTTTCTTACAGCCATCACACCAATTCATCACCTGGTTTAAATGTGAAAGTATCTTATAACAATTTTGTTTTACTTTATTTGACAAAATAATTAATATTTCCCTGTATATTTCAAGTGAGAAACCTTAATTCATTTTGAATACTATTTTACCATTTCGCTTGATATTTTCCAAGAACTTTTACTAGCCCTTAGGCTTTAATTTGTCTTAATCATGATCAGAGTCAAGGTTTCCAAACATAAACCAAGCCTCAATATTCAAACAGCCCCTGCAATTGTCAATGAAGAGAGTGGCACTTTTGGCTGCAATCTGTGAAAGACTGGATGGAGATCCACTCAATGCTTGGCTCCACAGGCAAAAATTGTAAAGTTGACATTTGTTTCATTTCTTTTCTTTGCATCTTCAACAACTAGACAATAATTAGTGAATGCCTGATTTTTTTGGCCCCTAAACCGAGCTAAGTACCAGCATTATACTTGACATACTGTAGACAATGGCCGGCAAGAAGTCAAACTGTGTTTGCACAGAACGCCCACAGCAGTGGACGGCTGTAGGACTGCAGGATGGAGTCCCTCTACCTCACGCTGACCGTCAACTGCAAATCCTCTCTGCAGAACTGAACTAGGTGTGAGTTCAGATGGTGGGTGTTAGGTGTTGCATGTCACCCCCGCATCCTCCACGTGTCCACAGTTTGTCTTGCCCCAGCCTGAGAACTTGCACTGCTGAATGGTGTCCTCACTCCCAACGCAGGCCACATCGTCCATCCATATGAGCCCAGAACCTGGAGAGAGAGAAATTTATTCAGTATTTTCCTGACAGTGCACAACTTTCTTCTCAGCCTCTCACTTACTAATAAAGAACTCTCTAGATCAGTCAACAGTATCTGGGATTTGTATAAATTTGTGGATTTCGGAAGACTGATGAAGGAAGGACATAAAAGGAATTGCATAGGGGCAGCCAAGTATCCTCTCAAACCACAGCCTTTATCTGAGGAAAAGACAACGTATGTGATAGCATAGTCTGGTCTGTTTATAGTCAAGCTCCACACCCAGCTTTCCATGAAGCACCTTCGTCTGCCAGAGTTATTTATCACACCAGTCTCCTCTGGGAGCCATTGGAGGCATTCATGTGAGGCAGATATCTGGCAGTGGGGTCCGAGCATGCTGTCTCCACAAAACACAGAGGTTCTAAAGAGTAGGGTGAGCCCCTCTTCTATCCTTTCCCCTGTCAACAGCCACCAGACAGGGCAGTCCAAAGCTTCAAGAGGACAACAATGCAATGGATACTGTCTAAAAAGTTGTTTATTGTGACAGGTTATTAACTTTAAAACAGAGCGGGGAGACAGACAAACCAAGACACCAACCCTCCAGTGGCTGTTCCTCAATTCAGATGAAAAAGCATCAAGACTCAGTCAATATCTCTGGAATGGCTAAATAATTGTTGCTGTCCGGAAAATGTTGTGCAAAATAAATGTTCAACGAATGAATGCATCCAATTCTATGGTTCAAGATGATAAGTTAGGAGTTTTCAGTGGTTGACTTGGAATAAAGAATTCATCATGCAGTGCTAGAACACATTTCCCATCATACATCAGTATATCTGATGGGAATGCTTTTGGGTGCTGGACAGTATTACACAGTCTGTTCTGCCACAGTGCTCTTTCTTCAATCTATATTGCCTCTGTTGCCATAAGCAGGTTTGATAAGTTCACTAACATAAATTAAAGTCACAGCCTAACGTGGTTTAATCTATAATGTGGTTTAATTTATATCACCCAACCAATTCAAGTGAACGGGTGTGTCCAAACCTTTGATGGCATTGTACGTGCATATAATACTCTGTGTGTTTTTTCTGCATGTAAATATTATCACAACTTTACACAGACTGTGTAAACATTTGTGTCCAAACATTTGACTGGTACTGTGTATTGTATTTTCTTTAGATTCATATCTACATACCATCACATCTAAGCCTATATGACAGCACTGTCTATTATTATAATGCGAGATTCACTTGAATGGGCAAGTGTGTCCAAACTTTCGACTGGTACTGTATGTGTATATAAAACTGTATCTGTGTGTTTGTTATGCATATAAATATTATCACAACTTTATACAGGCAGTGTATAGATTGAAATCTAACGTACCATCACATCTAAGCCCATATGATGGCACTGTCTTTTATTAATGATATACTGGAAGATTTACTGGAAGTTCCCGCACGAGTGCTTTGTAAATAACAGAAGAGCATCCTTCTCTCATCTGGCTTGTAGGCCCATCCCACCTTTGGTGCAAAATGCAATAATGAGTCTTAAAACTGTCTCCATATAAAGTCTAAACTGAAGGGCACTGTGAAACAGTGTATAATGGTTCAAGGGTAGAAGCAGCTGCTGGCATATAGATCATATCCCCATAATCCAAAAGAGACTATGAAGTGGCTTGAATTTCTTTTAAAAAGTTAGTCCAATCTTTTCAGTTTTTTTTTTTTTTTTACTAAATCAGTAACTTCTCATCCAGCCAAATATCCACAGATTTGTAAGGGGGAACTTGTTGAATTTGTCCAAGGTAGTAATTTTAACATTGCTTATATCTGATTTATGAGACCTAGGGAATATAATGTGCAGTACTCTTGGAAAGTTTTCTGACTCCTTCACATTCTCCACATTTTCTTGTTTTATAGATTTAATTTATAATTGAATAAATCCTCTCAAGCTCTGTCATATTGGATGGAGAGCATCGGTGATACAGAGATCTTCAAATCTCCCAAAAAATGTTTAATGGGGTTCAACTCCAGGCTTTGACTTGACCACTCAAGGACATTCACAGACTTGTCCTGAAGAAACTCCTGATTTGTCTTTGCTGTATGCTTTGGGTTGTTGTCGTACTGAAAGATTAAACTTTGCCCCGGTCTGAAGTCCTTTGCACTCTGTATCAGTATTTCTCCTAGGAACTTTCTGTATTTTGCTCTTCCTTACCTGTCCCCAATTCCTGTTGCTGAGAAGCATCTCCCTTGCATGCTGCTCCCACGCTTCACTGTAGTGATGGTATTAGCCAGCTGATGAGCGTTACCTTGTTTTTGCTAAACGTACAGTATCACATGGCATTCAGGCCTAATAGTTTAATTTTGACCTCATCAGACCAGAGAATATTTTTCCTCATGCCTCTCACAGTCCTTCAGACAGCATGTCATATGTCTTTTACTTTCCATCAAACCACCCTACCATATAAGCCTGATTCATGAAGTGCTGCAGAGATCATTGTCCTTCTGGTAGGTTGTCTCATCTCCGCAGAGAAACTCTGAAGGTCTGTCAGAGTGGACACTGGGCTCTCGATCACTGCCCAGTGTGGTTCTAAACGTATCATTTCACAATGATGGAGCCCACTGTTCTCTTGGGACCTTTCAATGCTATAGCATTTTTTCATACCCTCCCCCATATCTATGCCTCGAAATAATCATATTCATGTGGTCTGCAGAGAGTTCCTTGGACTTTATGGCTTTGTTTTTGCTCTGACATGCACTGTCACATGTGGGACCTTATATAGAGATGTATGTACATTTCTAAATCCTCTCCAATCAACTGAATTTGGCGCAGTTGGACTCCAGTCAAATCATACAGAAATCTGAAGGATGATTAAAGGACACAGCCCACCTGGTCATCCCTGTCCTTACCTTATAAATAAATAATATGAATACACCATAATGTTGATTGGACTTAACAGAGGTGTTCATGTGTATATGTGATGTAACGCTGGTTGCTGAAAATATTGTGATTTTCCCTATAAACATGATTTTTATTCCAATGTTGTGTGCACTAAAACTATGTATAAATACATTTACAAAAATAAATGGAAACAAAAATAATCTTTAAGTTTATCTGAGTCCTGTGTACTGTAGTTAGCTCATAAGTAGGTGGTCATAAATGGCTAAGTGGCTTACCTTGGCCAAACCGGCCTGTTTTATGGATCTCGAAGGCTCCTGTGTAGCCAAGCATCCTGCACACCACATCGCCATCTTTCTTGTCCCAGACGTCATCACATACTGTTCCCCAGCGCCGCTCGTGGAACACCTCCACTCTTCCTTCATGAGGGCCTGATCCATTCACCAGTCTCACCAGTGTCTTGTCAACTAAAACACACACATAACAGGAGCAAGTGACCAGATATTGTGGGAAGCTGCTCATTAAACATTTTTGGGACAGTGAGGTATTTTTTCTTCTTTGGCTCTATAGTCCGAAGACTTGGACTTGAAATCAAAGAACAATTATTAGGCTAAAGTACAGATTCAAAGCGTTTATTTGACGTCATTGGATACATATTGGTTTCACATTTAGAAATGATTTCACCATTGTAGCTGTTCTGATTTCTCTGCCAACACCTGAGGAAATAGCAGCACTATGGGCTAACTATGCATCTAATCTGTTCATTAGCATATCTGACAAGGGAAATCAGTTATCTTTAAAAACAGGGGTGGTAGACATTGCTTGCATAGATGGAATGGTCAGAAAATGGCATGTTGTGATGCTGGGTCATCTAGTGGCGAACAACACAGGCTGCATGATATTTCCTCATGCCTTGACAGAGGTGCCAGAAATAGTAAGACAACTTTAACACCCCTTTAAGTCAAAAAGATTATGGCAATATTCAGTGGACCCTTTCCAGTTTATTTCCTGTTGATTTACCGCACAGCTTGGTTTACCAGCATGTCTTTGATTAGTGAATACAGTACATATCTTTTGGATTAGTTTGTTCAAGGCACTGTTTTTAGGATGATTAAATGAGAATGAGCCTTTTCAATCGCTGAAATTCTACCCTGGAGTGTAATATCCAATATAGACAGCAGGCTAAGTCTTCTTTCACAATTGTTGATTGACATTAGGTGGAAAGAGCGGAGGCAGCCCATTAAATTTAATTGTGAGTGAGAAAGAAAGAATGAGGTACAACAGAGTTACATTCTAAATTCGAAATATCTGATAAGAAATTGAGTACATCATCTGCATACATATGATGATGGACAATACCCTGAAAGCTGCAGTCCTTAGTTGAAACAATAACAGTCTCCTTTTTTGGTATAAAGCTGAGGAATGGGGCGGGAGAAATGAAACAACTCTTAAAATGCTATGGGTGCTATCCATTATCTAAAAAAAATTGTTTTAACAATGATTCAAGTCTATAGTATTTGTTTACATTTCATTTGTTTGCAAATATTAAAGTAAAACAAGTTTTTTGGTAAGTTATAGAGATGAAATAACTGCAGACTGCCCTTTAATACTAATAGGATATACCTCTAAACAAGGCAAATAGAACTGGTGGCAATTGACAATCTTACACTAACTAAAAGTGCAGTGGCCTGTGAGAACTTGAGCAACATGCACATTGTAAAGGGTTTGAAACATATCAATGAAAGAGGAGACAATCCTAAAACAGTCCATCACAGCACATAAGCAGTCCGTCAAATATTTGTTGGATGCACCAAGGGACAGTACTACACAGAAATATTACTGATGCATAGCTGTCGATAACATTAGGGAGACAACATCACTGAAGGAGAGTCTGCCTCACATAAAAGAGTGTTTTCCATTTTGATCAAAATGGACCAAACCAAACACATGCTTTTCCAAACTATTTGTTGGCTGTGCTTTGGTCCTGTTTGATAGAAGGAATTTTTAAAGAGTTGTTTATTGAATTTAAAAGCAATGGGCCAATGAATTCCCAAAGAGCAAACAAGAGTTCTGGCCAGATACTGTTGAGGCCTGGGTATTTGTTTTTTAAGGCAGCCAATTCCAGTTAATGTAGGGTAATAGGACAGTCTAGTTATTTGGCTTGGTGTGACAAAAGTCTCAGTGAGTTCAAATGACAGGATAGCAAATCATGCTCAAATTGGAATTTGTATATATATTTGAGATATTAATAAAATGTAGAAAAAAATGTTTTGAAAGGTGAAGAACATAAAGTGTCATGTCTTTGATGTCACTGATAAGAGGACTCTGGTAAGACCAGAGGAGGTGGTCTGTGCATTTAAACAAAGCATGGTGTGCAGACACTAACATAACCAGGAGTCACTGCTCAAACAATCTGAAGTACCTGATGAGTAGGTGCAGACCTTTTTACTTGCTTCGAGAGTTTACATCCACTGTTGTCACTGCAGCCTACATACCTCCGGATGCTAATGCTAAACTAGCAATGAAAGAACTGCAGGCTGCTATTAGCAAACAGCAAACTGCACATCTGGATGGTGCTTTTATTGTTTCAGGGGATTTCAACCATTAAAATCTGAAAACTGTTTTTCCCAAATTCCACCAAAATATCTCCTGCCCCACCAGAGGACACAATACACTAGACCACATGTATACAAACATTCGAGACGCTTACATCGCCATTCCCCTCCCCCACCCGGGACAGTCTGATCACCTTTCACTGTTCCTACTCCTC
Organism: Esox masquinongy; assembly: GCA_016801175.1. NCBI lineage: Eukaryota > Metazoa > Chordata > Actinopteri > Esociformes > Esocidae > Esox > Esox masquinongy. The sequence continues at coordinate 87,394 of JACXGI010000534.1, forward strand.
AAGTATTTACCCCTCATTAAACGAGTGAAACCATCAGTGAGGACAGTCAAAGTGTGGCCAGAGGGGTCAGACTCACTTCTACAGCACCAGTTTCAACACACAGACTGGAGTTTGTTTGCCACTGAGGCCACTCTTGACTCCCATATGGACATAGAAACATATGCTTCTTCCGTTCTGGATTACATCAACATTTGCATCAACAATGTCACCACCCATAAACTAATAAAGACCTTCCCCAACCAGAAGCCTTGGATGAACAGAGAGGTCCGGCAACTGCTAAAGGCACGCAACACTGCTTTCAGATCCAACAATGCAGAGGCCTACAGCTCATCCAAGGCCAACCTGAAAGGGCGCATCAAGATGGCTAAACATGACCACAAACTGCGGATTGAGGAGCACTTCAATAACGACTCCAAACCTCACGGCATGTGGCAGGGCATCCAAACCATCACAGGCTACCGGCCAAAGAACCCCACCCCCATAGCCAGCGACGCCTCCATCACTGACGAGTTAAACAGGTTCTACGCTCGCTTCGAACAGTGACAAAAAAGATCCAGCCATTAAAGCTGAGCTCCCCCCAGACGAGCTCCCCCTCAGACTATCCATCGCAGATAGTGTCGTCTGCACTGAGCAGGGTGAACACACGCAAGGCTGCTGGTCCTGATGGCGTCCCCGGGTCGTGTGCTCAGAGCATGTGCTGGGCAGTTGGCCGAGGTCTTTACTGACATTTTCAACCTGTCACTGGCCCAGGGGGTTGTCCCCACATGCTTCAAGACTGCAACCATTGTGCCAGTGCCGAAGCAGTCAACTGTGTCAAGCCCGAATGACTTTCGACCTGTTGCACTCACCCCCACGATCATGAAGTGCTTCGAAAGACTAGTTCTGGCCCACCTTAAGTCCTGCCTCCCCCCAACACTGGATCCCTACCAGTTTGCCTATCGGTCGAACAGGTCTACATCTCCACAGCTTTACACTCAGCCCTGACCTACCTGGACAAAACCAACACCTATTTGAGAATTCTGTTCATAGACTTCTGCTCAGCATTCAATACGATCATCCCCTCTAGGCTGATCAACAAACTCCATGACCTGGGGATCAGCCCCTCTCTCTGCAACTGGACTTCGGGTTTCCTAACCAACAGACCCCAGTCTGTCAGGTTAGACAACTTCACCTCCTCCACCCTGATCCTGAACACTGGTGTTCCACAAAGCTGTGTGCTGAGCCTTCTCCTGTACTCTCTCTTCGCCTACGACTGTGTTCCTGTACACAGTTCCAACACCATCGTCAAGTTTGCAGATGAAACCACGGTGGTAGGCCTGATCCGTGACAATGACGAGTCAGCCTACAGAGAGGAGGCCAAGCGCCTGGTGGCATGGTGCACTGACAACAACCTGGCCCTCAATGCAAAGAAAACCAAGGAGCTCATTGTGGATTACAGTAAGTCTAAAGGCTGCATTCACTTCCCAGTTCTCATCAAAGACACCGAGGTGGAGCGTGTGCGCAGCTTCAAATTCCTCTGTGTCCACATCTCCGAGGACCTGTACTTTTTGCTGAGGCTGAAGAAGGTCCGCCTGTCTCCCAAGATCCTTGTGAACTCTTACCGCTGCACAATCGAGAGCATTCTGAATAAACTGTGTTTATTCAAAACTTATGCTGTGGATCTCTCTTACACTTATTAAAACATGCAAACATTCATTATGTTGCATAATTTAATTGCTAATTAAGTTTGCCTAATTATTCATTCTGTCCGCCAATACCACAGCTATGGATTGATATGTCCACCTGAACAATCAATGTCAGTTATAAAACATAATTGAAGTATCAAATATATGTTATGTTGTTCCATCAAACTCCATGAAACTACTAAAGAACTGGCATTCAAAACTCCACCACAAGAAGTGTTAATGATTTAGTGTTAAAGTGTGCAATGTTTATAACACAAAAAGATTAATTGCTATATTCCGAACATGTTATATTGTGCTTTGGTGATTAAATCATTGTACTCATTATATTTCCCAGTAAACTTTGGATCAGTGGTCATGTGGTGAAAGATCAAACAAATAGAACGCATAATTATAGGTTTTAAATCTAAGACTGGCTGGGTTACAAGTCTCGCCAGTTTGGAGTTTTATTAAGAGTTTAAGAAAAAAAGTACTTCTTACAAGTGAACAAAACTGTGCGAACGGCCCTAATTTGACAGGTGTCTATGTGTGTTTGTGCATGCAAAGATAGTGATAAATGCAGTGTAGAAATAGATGTGTTAAGTTTTTAACCACGTTAAATGTGAACACATTCAAACTGACATCAACGACCTAGTAAATAGTTACAGGGGTATTATGGCCGGAAGGGTTCATTAGTGACTGTCAGGACACCTGTCTAACTCCCCATCCAAATGACTACACCCTACACAGAGCAATGTCCCCTTCATTGCCCTGGGGCATTGGTATTTGATATTTAGACCCGAAGAAAGAATGCCCCCCACTGGCCCTCAACACCACTTCCAGCAGCATCTGGTCTCCCATACAGGGGCCTACCAGCACCGACAGCGCTTAGCTTCAGAGGCAAACCAACCACGGGATCCGGGCTGATATGCCGCTGGCATAAAATGTCAGGATGCTAACACAATATTCCAGGTACGCCAGTTAAATGAAGCTGTTTTTGTATAGTATTTTTCTTGTGTTTATTTTTTTTTTAGCTTAAAAGCATTAATAAAAATATAATGTCACATGGTGTTCCAATTGGCTAAACATAAATCTGGAGCACAGGCTTGAGGAGAGCACTGAACATCTCTTTCATGTGTTACAGATGTGGGAGACTGAACACCGTTCTACCATTGGACTGAGACATGCGGCCAATCTGGCAGATTGAAAACATGTGTCTGCTACAGATACAGCATGTGGGCAGAACTTTTATTTTGTCATTAGGCATCGCTATGGTACCATCTCAGGAAGTGTACTTCTGTTCATTGAAAGCTGAGCCAGGTTAACTGATGGGTGTGTGTGGCTGAGAATCTGTGTGCAATAGGTAGCACAACTAACAAGGAGAAGTTAAACCTACTTACTGTAATATCACTTAAAAAACCATACACCTGTAACAGCACCGGGAAATGTTGCTTTATAGCAAAAGGAAATGAGAAATAGAACTGAGTGCACTGTTACATAGAGACAGGTAGGCAGAGTAAAGCTTGTGCTGTCTCAGTGGAATATGATCAGAGAAGATCAGAGAATGTTGTCACAAGAAAGCGAGTGGCAAAGACAAGATAGTCTATCCATAAAGATCAACTGTGTAGCTTTGGCAGTACTTTTCCAGGTAGAATATTAAATAATGTATTAGATCATGTGCTTTTATTCAGTATCACACACGTGAGAACCACTCAAAACTGTCATGTCACCCCCCACTTTGAGAACCACTGTCCTTGAGACTCCAAAGGAGTTCCATATTTACGATCTCAACAAAAAAAGAGTGATCACTTTGACAGGGATCATTATGTGCTATATTAACTTTGGATAAGCAATCTTCTCTCAGGTCACCCCACGTTGTTTGTGTTGGACTGTGTTTTCAAAACATGATAGGCATGCTGTTTAAATAACAGCATGTACGCAGATCTGAAAATAAAATGATGATACCTGCATTCCAGGTGAATACCTCATGAAGATGGCTGAGAGAATGCGAAGAGTGTACCATGCTGTCATCAAGGCAAAGGGTGGCTGCTTTTGAAGAACGTTAAATAAAAATCTATCTTGATCTGTTTAACCCTTTTTGGGTCACCACAATGTGGAAAATAGTAAAAATAAAGAAATGCCCTTGAATGAGTAGGTGCGTCCAAACATTTGACTGGTACCGTATATACTTATAATAGGCAGTGTAAATAATAATCAACCAAAATGTCAGGTGCCTTTATTATATCAAAGTGGGAGACAGAACTAAAGGTGTTGCTCTCCCTGCATGTTTCTTTTCCAACTCAAGCAGTGGGGAAACAACTGGTCTGAAACACCAGCTGTGGTAGGTGTGAAAGTATTCTGACTAATGAAGTGACCCGCGCAGATTAAATACATGCGACTAACAAGGTGAATCCAAACTATGCCATTCCTAATCAGTTCTCTTGCATAAAAACTCAATGTTGAAAATGAGGAAAACAATAAAGCCTGTAACACATCCAACAGAAAACGTCTTAGCAGATTTTTCGAGAGAGACACATGAATAGAATAACACAGGGCCTAATAAAGTCAGACTGAAAAACAGTACTTCCCCTTTATACTGCCAAACTCCTTACATCTCTCTGCAGTTTCACAATTAAACTATTTGTTAAAAAAAGTGAATTGTTTTATTGCTAGGGGAAAGAGCACTAAAGACCATGCTGTCAACACTGTACAAAACAGGCCCATTTTAAATAGTGCATTTGGCAGGTTGAAGTACTGGGCCACATTGGAGTACTGGCTACATATTGAATGTCATCGGAACCATAATTTTAAATAGGTATTTTCTTTTTTTTGGCATGTATGTGCACATTAACATCATGGCATAAACGATAATTGATCACTGAAAGAAAAAATAACTACACTGACATAAAACTTTGACAGTCTACCAAACTTTTTACACCTTTTCTTAAGGGAGAAGAAGGCCATGAAGCCTAATCTTAGAGGAACAGTTTACAACATCTGGCAGTGAACGAACAGCCTTTTTCAACAACATTTCTGGTTTAAAGGACTATGACTATGCTGTGCATTTTTGTGGGTGGTGTGTGTAGCCGTGCATCTCTGAGTGCATTGTTAGTGTGCATCTTTACATTTTTAGAGAGTTCATGCTAAAGAAAGAGTCCGGATTTTACATGATATCAGGCTGACTGCCACAGTACCCAGCAACTGTGTGATGCCATCGTGTTTGCATGGATCAACATCGCCGAGGAACGGTTTCCGAAACCTTGTTGAATCGATGCTCGGCTGGATTAAGACTATTCTGGAGGCAAAACAGGTGTGCTAGATGTGTGTACCAAATAAACTGGCCGCTGAATGAAAATGGGAGCTTGCATGCAGTCATATTAATAATACTAATATTAACTCAGCTGTCTAACACCAGATTGATGCTTCAAATGTGGAGAACGAAGCCTGTGCTTGTCCTGTAAAAATAATCTACCAACGCCAAGTTTAATTCAGTTAAAGACGGACTCTTATTAATGTTCAGCTGGTTAATGGCTGTGTGGGTGTGAGGGTGGGGTTGCGTTTGAAGGTGAAATGAAACACTGCGTCGACAACTGATATTTTACAGCTGGCCATAGTACGTTACGTGCACGCGGCACAGGGTGTGGATGTTGGTCTGAGCACACACCCAACTCACAGCCCCAGCTCTTACCTGTCAGGATATGCATGGCTGCCATTTGTGATGTTACGGACGATAGACAAAACTCAAGGAGCCCTGCATTGTCTTAGCAGGGTCTCAATATGTGGGCCTGCAGTTTGTGTGACACCACTGTTTCTCATCAACCACCGGCATGAGCTCTTGACCGTTATGGAAACAATTTCGGGAAATGAGGGAAAAAAAAGAAAAGATTTTGCCCTCAACCCTCTTAAATCACACGGCTTTCAATGTAGAATGCCGATCTTTTTCTCCTTGTAGTTAATGGACAGAAATATGATTCAGATGTGTGGAGCTGTCACTTTAAGAAGAACAACATTCCAGCTCTCATCACACCAAAATGGGCGTAATGATGTCATAAAGAAAGAATAATATTTCCTGTGAGGGACGAAATTGAGGTTTGCAGGTTTGTTTTCTTTCCCCTACTTGAAAACACATTGTGGTTTCATTTAAATAATTGACCAGTCGGTGGGCGAGTGCAGGCAACATGAAACTAAACAGGCCACTCAGTATGACTGGGCCTACTAACCTGTTTGTTCATGCATCAAATATTGTGAATAAAAAGAAAGCAGGGCATTCATTTTGATACTAATTATATGTTGAGGTAATAGGTCATATTGAGTGGTTTGGATACAGGTATGAAGGCTTTACCAAGTACAAGTAGAGAAAAGATGTATTGATGCTGTGATTCAATCCATAATGTTTTATTTTTCTTAAGCCTCTCACATCCCTGTTTTCAAGTGGTCGGTGCCAGATGAGAGCCTCCAGCTAACGATAGAAAGACCCCCTCACCCTCCTCCCCAAATGTTGGTTAGTGGGTCACTTATTGTTAACATTGTAGCCTACCGTTGTTTACCTAAACCATATTACAAAAACACATTTTTATGAATTAGCAGTGTTAAAGATCATTGAGAGGATTTTGAGTTTCAACAACTCTTCACTTTTCACTGGCCTCACCTGTTTTTTCATCACGGTTGCCTTGGTCTCCCTTCTCACCCTTTGGTCCTCTATCTCCTCTGTCACCTAAGAAAGATAAGACAGAACACAAAACAGTGGCAGCTTTAGGAGTAACAAGTGATATGCAACATCATGTAATTGAAAAAGATATTTGGACATTTCAAGAGGACCTTCCAACATCTTCTCTTCTGAATGGTGGTTGACTTGTGGCTAATCAGGAATTAGGTCTGAAGCGAGCTGAGGTTTGCAAATGGTCTTACTGGAATACTTGTGAGACATGGATGAGAGGGTCCTTTCTACCCACGGCTGGGGGGACATAAATTAACTCTAAAATTGTCCCCCGGCCTCACACCAAGAAGGAAGCCAGATGAACTTAGCTCAATTTCTATTTGGATACCTTATAATCTTGTTAACCTAAACTGAACCCCCACAAATGTAATCACTTGTCATTAGACTTTCAAATTAACTCCTCGTGAACTACAGTCTTTTCAGTGTTTAGCTTTCCTTGCCAAATTCTGTGGATTCAGAAAACAGAGCCAATATATTGAGTAGGTTTCCCCAAAAGCCTAAATTAACATTATTTGATTCTCCATGATCTGACGTTTATTGTTTTAGGCTATAGTTTTGTTTGTGGCTCCATTCTCATCTTCTGAGGAAACTCAATGGCTGTATGCCAAATAAAAAAAAAGACAAAAAGGGGTCCAGGCAAAAGAAAGCAATTTAATGATTAGAATATATAAACATTGCTGGGGTTAAAAAGCTTAAAGCACAGTCCAATGAGCGCTGGTCTCACTAGCATACACTAGCATACGAAAATCCACCACTACTGCCTCCACCTGTTTGGTTCTGGGTTTCCTTTTGTGGAGGGATTGGTACTGCATACCTTGCTCATTGCCTATGGGACTGCTATTAATGATATTATGGTGTTGATGTTGTATATTAGTAGTATCATATACACGATCATGTGATGGAAGTGAGTTACCCCAGAGGAGCAGAAACTAATGCATAGACATGTAAATTATTGTTGTACATGTTCTCCAATAAATGGTTAAACTAATACGGGGCGTTTTCTGTCTGAAACCTTCAATAACGCAGGAAAATAGAAAGTTTTCCTGTTAACTCACATTATAACTCACAAAATTCATATTTTGTTTTTATTCCAGAACATCAGCCAATTGACAGAACCACCAGCTCAGGTCACTTCTTGTTTAGAAGTGACCTGAGCTGATCCTCATTGTAATGTGTAGGGTGGTGGAAATATTTGAACCACTCACTCTAGTTCAAATGGCTATCGCCAAACATGTTCAACCTCACAGTAAAATGTACACAAGGAAACTGCCTCGCTATATAAAGGTCTGCTTAAACAAGTAGCAACAAATCTCACCCTTTTCCACAATGGTGCTTTTATAAGCATCACTAAAAGGCAAAGCACGTTTGCTGTTTTACAGAGTATTTATCTAACCCTGTTTTCTGTGTGTTGTATTCTCAGTGCAACAAACGAATTGGGCTGGGAGGCAAGGGCAGACTGACAGCGCGGGGCACCCAGATCACACTGTAATCCTTTAGGTTCACAGGGGTTTGAGCCTCCAGCACCGGAGAGTTCAGTCAAACTAAACTGATCCAAAACAGCTGTTTGGTTAGCATGGAGAAACAGAATAGGCCCATTGTGGGGAGTCAACTCCATGAAAAATATGATATGGCACTAGGTCTCCAATCATATCTCCTTCCTAACACGAGGTGACGAAAGAAGACAAGGATTTCTAGAAGCAAGGTTTTAGGTCGGACTGGCTTCAAGACATGGCTGTCCACTCTTATGGTGTCAAGGCACAACAGGTGTCTACTGTCAATGGTCATGTCTTAGGGTTTAGGTTTGACCAACTAAGTGAGGGGGAGAAAAACAATGCTGTCCTACAGTGCAGTCCATCATACCTGCCACCCTGGACCGCAATTTGAATACCTCCATACATGACACCATTTAACAAAAAGCTGATGCAAAAATGAATTTTGCAATAAGATAACGGTCCAAAACGCCTGAACAAATCCAAAACAAAATTCAAAAAAAGGAATTAAGAATGGAGGGTTATGGAGAGGCAGTCAGAGCACATATCTTACTCCTATAGAATTGCTGTGGAGGGACTTGAAGCGAGCCATACAAGTAAGCCCTAAATCATTTCACAGTTAAAGCAGATCTGTAAGGAGAGGACAAAATTCCTCCTTGTTAATGTAAGAGACTGACAGGCAGCTAGAGGAAACACCAACATGAATGTATTCCTGCCAAAGGCGGCATCGCCAGCTATTGAAGGGCGTACTTATTTTTCATGTACAGGGAAATCAGAGAATCACGTTTAATTTCTGTGATTTTTCTTAAATCCATCATGGCAAAAGTTTAATTTGTCATTATTATTTCTTGGGTTGCCCTCAGTCAAAAGCGTTAAAATTAGCAAATATCCATACGTCCAAATAAAAACCTTTCTGTGGTCACTTCCACACAACACTATTTCCCTCTGAAAGGTTTTAAGTAGAGCAGTTCATCTGATAAGCAAAATTGGTTTGGGGTTAAGATGAGGCCTGCAGAAATTGTTGAGCCTCTATCTCTCTGCCTTTATCTCCCTGAGCCTAACAGAGAACATGCCATCACTGTAAGATAAGGGAGATAGAGGAGTGCTCAACAATAACATCTAAGGTTCAAAGAGACAACAAGTCCAGAGAGTTTAACTAATGACAATGACTCTACAGCTGTCTGCAGTAATATCCGACATACCTTTTTGCCCTTCGGGTCCCACATCCCCTTTCTCCCCCTGTAGGCCGTTGGGTCCATTTGGTCCCTTTAGTCCCCTTGGACCCTGTACGCCTTTTTCTCCTGTAAAACCTGTCAGGAGGACATTTGACAAACCATTTACTTTTTCAATTGTTTTCAACTAGGATATCTGGCATGCATTTCAAAGAAAGAAAACAACATGCCTTATCTGGATCTCTGAGTATGACAAGTCTCTTGCAAGCCATAGTTTTATTTTCCAGTGTTCCCTTTCTTTATTAATCATTTTATGTTATGCCAGACAATCTAAAGCAATGCCCCAGCTCTTTTTCTCAGGATGCTGAGAGCCAAGTTGGTAGAGTTATTAAGTAGTAACCAACACTTTTATAAGTAGAATAGTGGACTGAGAGACTTTGTAGGAGTGCTTGGAATGCCTTTAACAAATGACCATGTTCCATACTCCTAAAGGGAGGCTTACTATACTTTCTTCTTAAAAATAATATCTACGAGGGTTTAAGCTACAATTTTTCATGAGCTTGGACAATTACAGTGAGCTATATCTCAGGGAAATGGATGAAAAATAGATGAAAACTGTCATGTATGTTGAAAGATAGAATAAGGCAAATGACAACATTGTACAGTGTACAGACCTCTCATCCCAGTGAGGCCTGCCACACCAGGGGACCCAAATGGCCCCAGATCGCCCTTTTCACCCTTCGGTCCTGGAGGCCCTATTGAAAATAATATAATTAAAGCAGTGATCTGATCCCGAGATAACATAAAATGATGAATTTACTGTAAAATGCGTACAATTAGATTTTTTGAGTTGAGTCTTTTTAAGCTAGTGACTTAATCTCTTAAGTCACTAGCTTACTCTTGGTATGCCATTCACGTTTTACCACACCCTCTGATTAAAGCAGAGCTTAAGGTTAAAGGTGTATCTAAAATATGGTCAGTGGACATTATCCAACAGTTTGTTGTACTTGGATCCAGTTTACTGACATCAGACCTGTTTGTAGAATCAAACTTAGCCACAATGGAAACCACATGTTACCATAATAGGGCCGCAATGGAGTTACACATTAGTTCTGTTTTGTCAAACTGACCTGTAAAAAAGTAACCTCTTAATAATGTGAAATGATCCTTAGATCCTAAGGTAACCTCTTAAACAATGTACTGTCTTGGCCTAGCTTTGAGCCACTCCACACTTCCTGACCCGAAACCTCTTCATTTGTTCAAGTTAGTGAATGGCTACTGAGAAAAAGTAGATAAAGGTTGGCTTGAAATCTTCTCAACCTGGGAGGCCTGAAGGAAAAACTACTCCAGTTAATTGACGATGACTGGTTTGTTTTAGTGGGATGAATACATATTACAGTTTTAACCATTAAATTAAGAACATTCAACAAAAACAAACATGCCCTACAAAGGTCAAACAGTGTGCAACTTTCACACGAAGAGCAATCCGTTAAACACCAAAATGTTGTGGTGTATCAGGGATAAGAGATACCACATTCTGCTGATGCACTATTTGAATATCAAGGAAAAATGCAATAAATTACATACATTTTGGAATGTTTGATATAAATTTGAACTAGACAGATTATGTAAACCACTGCCTTTCCGATGATGAGTGATGAATTAAAAAAAACTATTTTAGATGACTGATGTGATTTTTAGGATGACCATTTATCAAAATATCCATAAAAAAATCACATTTTCCTTACTTTGTTATACCACTAGATGTTTATATAATCATAATCACATTTCCATGTGAATGAAGAAAATGGACACGGTGATTCTTTCAGCCAGACTTCACTAAAACAACAAACACATCACTCCCAAGGTCATTATTTTTAATCAAGTGGATGTGTGACGATTATAAATGTTCCCGTGCTTCAGCAGTCCTCAGACCAAAACATCAGTTTCTTTATTTACTTCAAATGGTTAAAAATGTGTTTTTGCAATATGTTTTTTCATTTTTGTTAACCACTGCCAAATTGGTAGGCAGGCGTGAAACATGAAAAAGCATTGGGATAGTGTGATGAAGGGAGGGAGGAGGCATTGAGCCAAAGAAGGTGTGCAGCTTTCCTGGCTAAACCCACACTTGACAAACAAATGGGAAGTGTACTGGGACAAATGACAGGGCTGAGTTCCTTGTTTATGGAGGCTTCCAAATGTAACCTATAATTGTTTCCTGCTTAGATAAAACACTGTCCCACCCATAAACATTATACAGTACCTTCAGAAAGTATTCAAACTCCTTAACTTTCTCAAAATGTTCTTGTGTTATAATTGACCACATTTACATTTTTTTGCCATCAATACCCCATTCTGATGAAAACACATCTTTAGAAATGTGTCAACCTTGAGATGTCTCTATAACTTGATTTAGATTTAGAAAGTCACACACATGGATTTATTAGGGCCCACACTTCGCAATGACTGCCAAAGGATAGAATTGTGTAAAGGTTTATAAAATTATTAATATTAATTAAAATTATGATGAATTGAAACATCCCAGGAGCACAACGTGAAAGAACATGGGAGGATCTTTAAGGAATGATGTGAGAAACCCAAATCCAGGTGTGCAAAGCTGGTAGAGGCATACCTAAGAAAATTCAAAGCTGTGATCTTTGACATCGCTTCTACGAAAATACTACAAAAGGGTCTGAATCTCTACAAACATGAGGACATTTTAGGACATCTACTTTGTGCATGATACAACAATTGTTGGAAGATTATTTTACTTTTAATTCACTATATCACAATTCCAGTGGATCAGAGGTGTACATACACTAAGTTGACTGTGCCGTTAAAAAGCGTGGAAAATTCCGTGAAATTATGTCATGGCTTTAGAAGCTTCTGATAAGCTAATTGACATAATTTGAGTCAACTGGACGTGTACCTGTGAATGTATTTCAAGGCATACCTTTAAACTCAGTGCTTCTTTGTTTGACATCATGGGAAAATCAGAACAAATCAGCCAAGACCTCAGAAAAAACAATTGTAGACACGTCTGGTTCATCATTGGGAGCAATTTCCAAACGCTTGAAGGTACCACGTTCATCTGTACAAACAATAGTACATAAGTATAAACACCATGGGACCACGCACCCGTCATACCACTAAGGAAATTGATGCGTTCTGTCTCCTAGAGATGAACGTACTTTGGTGCGAAAAGTGCGAATCAATCCCAGAACAACAGCAAAGGAGCTTGTGAAGATGATGGAGGAAACAGGTACAAAAGTATCTATATCCACAGTAAAACAAGTCCTATATCGACATAACCTGAAAGGCCGCTCAGCCAGGAAAAGCCACTGCTCCAAAATCGCCATAAAAAAGCCAGACTACGGTTTGCAACTGCACACGAGGACAAAGGTCATACTTTTTGGAGAAATGTCCTCTGGTCTGACGAAACAAAAATTGAACGGTTTGGCCATAATGGCCATCGTTATGTTTAGAGGAAAAAGAGGGAGGCTAGCAAGCTGAAGAGCACCACCCCAACCCTGAAGCATGGGGGTGGCAGCATCATATTGTGGGGGTCTTTTGCTGCAGGAGGGATTGGTGCACTTCGCAAAATAGATGGCATCATGAGAAAGGAAACTTATGTGGATATATTGATGCAACATCTCAAGACATCATCAGTCAGGAAGTTAAAACTTGGTCGCGTAAGGTCTGCCAAGTGGACAAAGACCCCAAGCATACTTCCAAAGTTGTGGCAAAATGGCTTAAGGACAATAAAGTCAAGGTATTAGAGTGGCCATCACAAAGCCCTGACCTCAATCCTATAGACAGAACTGAAAAAGCGTGTGCGAGCAAAGAGGCCTACAAACCTGACTCAGTTACACCAGTTCTGTCAGGAGGAATGGACCAAAATTCACCCAACTTATTGTGGGAGGCTTGTAGAATGCTAACTGAAATGTTTGACCCAAGTTAAACAATTTCAAGTCAATGTTACCAAATACTATTTGAGAGTATGTAAACCCACTGGGAATGTGATGAAAGAAATAAAAGCTGAAATCAATCACTCTCTAGTAGTCTGACATTTTGCATTCTTAAAATAAAGTGGTGATCGTGACTGACCTAAGACAGGGAATTTTACTAAAATTAAATGTCAGGAACTGTGAACAACTGAGTTGAAATGTTTTTGGCTAAGGTGAATGTAAACTTCTGACTTCAACTGTACATATTTGACATTATCCAAGAAGGTCATTGAGTATAATAAAATTGGTGGGGAAAAAAATTATTGAAGAGTTCCCATAATCCCCATTAACTTCTTAAACTAACATAATCAATCTGAAGGAACTCAGTAATCATAAGAAGAATTGTATACCATACATTTAGTTTTGGCCTAAGATCATTGATGGGGCTGATATTACCTTGTAAGAAGGTGATGTTCTTTAGGAGATTGGAGTGCTCCCAGTCCTTGAGCCTCAGGTCCTCCGTGATGGTGCTGAGTATCTCCACCTCGTTCTTCAAGGTCTCCTCCATGTGTATCTGAGTCGCCCTCATGTACCTTGCGTCTTGACTCACATTGCTGATCTGCCCCTGCAGGTCCTGTATCTTCAGGTGATGGACGCTGATGTCGCTGACAAATGTGTGGTTGACAGCACCAACTGTCCAGTCCACCTCCTCCAGCCTCTCCTTAAGCTGATCCACCTGGTCTGCCGCACTCCTCAGCAGGAGGTCATGGTCCTGCAACGAGACTGAGGCCAGGGCCAACTGAATGCTTAACCCGCTCACATTCCTCTGGATGGAGCGGTTTAGGGTGGAGACATGTTCCCCTAGCTGCCACATTGTGCTGTCTGTCAACTGGGAGTGGCCTTGCAGATCCCTGATGTCCCTCTCCAGGCCGCGCACTGCCCGGCCCAGCTGCTGTAAGGATTCGCTGTGGTTCTGGAACAGGTTCTCCAGCTTCCAGATGTTCTCCAGGAGGTCTGCCTGAGAGGAGATGTTACCCAGGGACTGCTGGAGTTGCTGAGAGCGATCTCCCAAATGGGTCATATTCTCCATGAGTGCCTCCTGCTTTTCCGATGAAGTCGGGGACCTGGACACTGAAGAAGAGAGGAGACACTAGATGTTCAATTATACAACTTAAATCTCCATACAGACCAAGCACAAGTATTACATATGGCCCCTGAATATTTTTCAACTGGAATACACCCAATAGGATCACTTAACATCACTAGAATGATGATTAATGACACTTACAGTTTTCTTACTATTAAAAGAGCAAAATAGTGACCACTTTCAAATCAATTTTGCATTACCTGTTAGTTGTTAACGTCTTTGGAATGGAAAGATGAATAACTACCTTGCCTTTTAAGGTGTTGTTCTGTTGTTTAGTACAATGCAGTCAGCCAGGGAGATATTTTGACAACATCCTCTTAGCATTTTGAGAACCTTAACATTTTGAGAACCCAAAAAATAGTAATGTTGCTTAAATTGAGAAAAAAATTGTTGGGGAAATGGAAGGAAATGGCCAATTTCCTAGTACATAAGCTAAAACTCCTTCTCATCTGTCACCAGATCAATTATGCTATTGTTGTGGGTCAAAACTCATTTAATTACTTCATTACTTAATTCACTACATGGTAGCACGAAAGACACATACATTATGCATAAGATTAATGAGCTGAACAATTTAATAACCTTGTGCTTAACTACAGATATTTGTCATTATAAAACGTCAATCTTATATTACGTAATTTTAACACAAAGCTGTGCCTAATTGTCATTAATCAATAATTCATGTACTGTAACTTCAGCTCAAACGTGGGTTGAAGAGTAACATAGAAATGTGCCAAAAAAAATACAGAACTAAGACAGATGGATTTGTTTCCAAGCAGGATACATTTCAGAGGATAGACTGGACTGGGATGAATACTGTATAGGTGAAAGTCTGCACTCTGTAAGCATTTGATTACTCATTCTTGTAGACACCCACGTCCCTGTAAATGCACAGCATATTCTACTGTGACCAAGACCATTTCTGCTCTGCCTCAGACCAATAATAAGAACTCACACAGAGATAAGAAACATCCTTCAAATGCTCAAAAAAAAAAAGGATCGTATTTTTCAAATTCACAGATGGATTTCTGTTTCCAGGAATTGGAAAACCCAAAGAAATAAAGCGAAAATGCTCTGGAAGGGATGTAAATGTATGAAGTTCAAACTTGCACATGTGACATTTACTCGTGCATTAGCTCCAAAGAAAGACGCAAACAAGGGTGTGTTTAACAGTAACTTGGATTGCTCATGGAAACAGTCAATAGGTGAGGCCAAAAACCCCATTCCTCCATTCGACTACCTTCCATAAATACTGGAGAGTCTGTAAAGTATTTCAGTCAATGCATGAAGGATCTCTGTGAGGGTGTTGATCTGCTTTAACCAGAGGCCTCACTGTCCTAGTACATAACAGAATTTTACAGGATGTCACAGTGCAAGACGATCTCTAAGACCAGGTGCTAGTCAGCTGCTCTTAAACTAGTTCAAGAATAAGAAGACTGAAGAATACAGGCCATGTTCCTCTCCTTTTCCTGTTATTGGATTTCACATACCCACACCCAATGCATGTTCCTGATTATCCAGTTTTTGCCTCTTAACAAGCATCTTCGTAAAATAGTAGCCTCACACATGTTCTGTGTCAGTCCCAGGAGTGCAGTATCTAGGGGATTTTTTGACCTAGTGGAAGTGTGTTATTGTCAACAAGAGCTTACGTCCTCTTGCACAAGACCAATATCAATGTCTCAATAAACAACTGCATGTTTTTCAGCAACACACCTCTGCCAGTGGACATATTGCAAATCGAAAATAAAAACATACCCACCATGAAACATTATGGGCTCTTTAACCAAATGACCTGGAACTAACAAAAACACAAACACTGTGATTGGTCAGTTGACTAGTCCCTGGAGAACCATGAGCCTTGCGGGGCATGAATTGGTAATTACCCATGACAGACCTGGTCCTCATTCCTGTCTCTGAGAAAAGTCAAAACAATAAACACATAACCCAAAAGGGCTAGTGGCAGTTTGACAGTTTGCCAGGTCTACTGCACCTGTGTGCCTTCAGAGTCTCATATGAACATAGGGGGCTAAGGTTGGGTTTGATGGTGCTTGGGGCTTGGGCCCCACACCCAGGGTTGGCCAGGGACCAGCTTAATGGATTCCAAATGCCATATGTGGGGAAGGTGATTGCCATGTCCTGCTGTGACTCATTTATTCTCGAACCGAGCAAAAGAAGACTCTATGGAGCGGCCTGGCCCACTCTTCTCTCCATGTAGCTCTCCAAGGATCACTGAATCTCTCCATGGAAGAAAGGGCTGTATCAGTGCCTAGAAACCCTAGCACGTCATAGCACAAAATTGTAACAGCACCAGCTGATGTGATTCATGTGAATCTAGTGTCGGATACCATTAGAATTATATCTGAATTCTAATTTTTGGTGTTCAGGTGTTAAGAGACTAAATTTGAACAAAACCTGTCACTGGTATTCAGTATTAAGCCTAAGAAGATTTTTAGTTGATCATTTGTCCCACTGCATTTATGGCATTGCTCCTGTCGGCACAGACACACAGATGATATTGTTTCTATCCTCATGGTTAGACCACACCCTGTGAATTATCAAATTTAAGTTGAACATTTGAACTATATCCTATAAAATATTATTCAAAGAGTGAGTGATACATTTCTTCATTGTGTTATCTTCAGTGAGGAACAAGCTGTTCTGGTGGATTTCCGAGAGAGCTCTGCTATGCTGCTGGACAACTGTTTACATTCCTGCAGAAGGAATCTTCTCATGGATGAAGTAGAACTAATTGAATCATAAATTGCCAGTACTATCATTTGCTATGCATTCCTCTGCCATGTCTGTCAATCAGCTTTGAATAAGAAATACCAAGAAGACTTATCATATAATTGTGGGGTACCACACACACACACACACGCACACACACCTTCACAAAACCACAAGCAAATTGTCTCTCATCTCTCTTTGATTGTGCCTATAGGAGGATATAAATATTACTAATGCAAATATATGAAGGCATCTGTTGTACAACATGTAATTGATTAAGTTGAAGGAAGCTGTAAGATATGGCCAGGTAAAAGAAACAGATGCATCGAATAGAGGTCACCCAGACACTGAGACACTGTGCAGGGCAGAGCCTTTGTGCTGAAAAGAGACAGCGCCTCTGGACAGAGCAGGTTAACCTGGGAGTGTTTTAATGCCCATTTATCTGCCCTGACAGTCATGGCTCCCTCTACTCACATTTAGCTATCATTTCTTTGACAGGCTCAAGGTTCTGCATAGGCTCTGTCATTAACAAAAATTATATCACATTCAGTTTAAATCAACATATTTTTAACCTATATGAGTCATTTGCCGAAAGAAAGACGGAATATGAGTATGTTTTTGAAGTAGTCCAGCTAACAACAAGCAGATATACAGAACATCCTCCACCTGAAGAAATCATTACAAACTTAGAGATTTTTTTCTCTATCATCGACTCTTTCCTGCATATGAGAAAGTACTCTCTCCCAGGCCCAGCCAACCATACATTTTATTTACAGTACAGTCCCTTTCACAGGTCTGACTGTCTAGAGGGATCTCTGGAGAGAGAGAGCTCTGGCAATTTTACTTATTTTTATTCAACCTGTGTTTTGACATGTAAAGCCATGGCTTAGGACGGACAATAAATAGGCCCAAAACAGTCATCCTGATTCTTGGGGAGCAGAGTCATATTGTTTGGCCAATAGACACTTTCCTGTTTATATAAACATTGCTTCAAGAGGGCGATGTGCAGGAATCATAGAGAAACACCACCCATCTATTACTGTAAAAGATACAGTTGAAGTCGGAAGTTTACATACACCTTAGCCAAATACATTTCAACTCACATTTCCTGACATTTAATTCTAGTTAACATTCCCTGTCTTAGGTCAGTTAGGATCACCACTTGATTTTAAGAATGTGAAATGTCGGAATAATAGTAGAGAGAATTTATTTCAGCTCTTTTTTCTTTCATCACATTCCCAGTGGGTCAGAAGTTTACATGCACTCACTTAGTACTTTTTAGCATTGCCTTCAAATTGTTTAACTTGGGTCAAACATTTTGGGTAGCATTCCACAAGCTTCCCACAATACTTTGGGTGAATTTTGCCCCATTCCTCCTGACAGAACTGGTGTAACTGAGTCAGGTTTTTTAGGCCTCTTTGCTCACACACAGTATTTCAGTTCTGCCCCCAAATTTTCTATTGGATTGAGGTCAGGGCTTTGTGATGGCCACTCCAATACCTTGACTTTATTGTATTTAAGCCATTTTGCCACAACTTTGGAAGTATGCTTGGGGTCATTGTCCATATGGAAGACCCATTTGCGACCAAGCTTTATTTCCTGACTGATGTCTTGAGATGTTGCTTCAATATATCCACATAAGTTTCCTTCTTCATGATGCCATCTATTTTGTGAAGTGCACCAGTCCCTCCTGCAGCAAATCACCCCGACAACATGGTGTTGCCACCCCCACTGTTCAGGGTTGGGATGGTGTTCTTTAGCTTGCAGGCCTCCATCTTTTTCCTCCAAACATAACAATGGTCATTATGGCCAAACAGTTCATTTTTTATTTCATCAGACCAGAGGACATTTCTCCAAAAAGTACGATCTTTGTCCCCATGTGCAGTTGCAAACCGCAGTCTTGCTTTTTTATGGTGGTTTTGGAACAGTGGCTTCTTCCTTGCAAAGCGGCCTTTCAGGTTATATCAATACATGACTCATTTTACTGTGGATAGAGATACTTTTGTTCCTGTTTCCTCCAGAATCTTCACAAAGTCCTTAGCTGTTGTTCTGGGATTGATTTACACTTTTCGCAGTACGTTCATCTTTAGGAGACAGAACGCGTCTCCTTCCTGAGCAGTATGATGGCTGCATGGTCCTATGGTGTTTATACTTGTGTACTATTGTTTGTACAGATGAATGTGGTACTTTCAGGCATTTGAAAGTTGCTCCCAAGGATGAACCAGACTTGCGGAGGTCTACAATTGTTTTTCTGAGATCTTGGCTGATTTCTTTAGATTTCCCCATGATGTCAAGCAAAGAGGCACTGAGTTTGAAGGTAGGCCTTGAAATATGTCCACAGGTACACCTCCAATTGACTCAAATTATGTCAATTAGCCTATCAGAAGCCATGACATCATTTTCCGGAATTTTCCAAGCTGTTTAACAGCACAGTCAACTTGGTGTATGTAAACTTCTGATGAAGTCTGTGGAGAGGTTGAAAAATAAGTTTTAATGACTTCAATCTAAGTGTATGTAAACTTCAAACTTCAAATGTAGTTACTGATATAACAAGTATTGTTAAGTCTGATTTGATCTTGCAAGGGAGATAATGAGAGAAAGTTTAAGCTTATGACAATATTTTTAGAATATTACCGCTCATTATGAACACAGGATTGAGACTGCTACTCCAGTAAATTTACATTAAATAATGGGATCAGCTTGATAGACTCATATGCACTGGCAGCCTATTAATGGATGGATGACCAAACAAAGTGATGAACGCCATTTCGGTGTTTGCATGGTATTAATCTTATTGACCTGAGTACTTGAATATGACTTCACGTCCCTTAATTATTTAACCTACTTTTAAAAAGCAAGTCTCCTTAGCTACCAAAAATACAGTGAGTGGTCCACCCAGAATTTTACCAAGTGTATATAAGACAAGTAAATCCTACATGCAGAATGTAAGCCCAGGGGCGGCTTCATATGCACTCCCTGTGTGCAGTCCCGTTCCCCCAGGGATAAAGAAAAGTCACGTATGACAAATGATAACAATTAAACACTGAGTGGTTAGACACAGACTAAACAACAAGAAGTAAATTAAACACCTGTAGACAATTGGGTAGCAGTAACAGAGACAACGTATTACATGCCCACTCAAAACACAGGACAAACTCTTCCTACTAAGTGTGTGTAAATGTCAAATGTCTGAATGTGTAAATGTTTAAATGTCTTAGTATCAAAAGTGTTTAAGTATCTAAAGGTTACCAAAATGCACTTGAACATGTCTGCATGAAAGCTATAGACACTAGAAGGATGAGACAGACCCAGGGAAATAGCTGTTTTTGCCGGACCACGTAAGCGGAGCCAGTTAAGAAGAGCGAATGTCTCTTACTGAGTGAGTGAGTGAGTGACTAACTGACTACCCCTTGTTAAATAGCGTAGTGGTTAGAGAAGCGGACTTGTGAACTATAGGTCCCGAGTTCGTATCTCCTCGCAGGCGATGTGTAGTACGCATTATGAATTATTCCGTATAGACGAAAACTTTGCTGGTTAAAACTGTTAGTATCTATATTATGGTAAGCCTGAAATAAAACAGTTTAAGGTTATATTGCGACTGTTTTTGGTGGATTTTCAAAGTATGAATCCGTGCATGCGTTTTGGGTCAGGATAGACAAACACATTTGCTGGCTTAACAATGTAGTTACAATATATTAAGCCTTAACTAAAACTGTCTACGGTTATATTGCGACTGTTTCTGGCATGGAATAGTTTATCTTCAGTCTCACTAGCAATTGCTCAATTCTTATGATTATTCCTAGGAAGTTAGTAGATACTAGTAAGCCTATTTAACACAATCCTCAATGGAGTCCATCGACTGCTGAAACGTGTAATGCCGTGGCATAGTGGTTAAAGACAGTGCCTCTCATGTGGAAGACCTAAGTTCGAATCTATTGAGAGCAACGACATTTATTAATTATTTCTGGTAGATTCCACGATTCTCTCGTCTTTTCACTTGATGAAAAAGTTAGTTATCGTCGCCTTTATTGATAGTTAATGTATAAATGTCATTCACGAATGAAAGAAAAAAGTATGTTGTTTTGCCATGAAAGAAAAAAATACGTTCTAATGCCATGAAATGAAATAGCTTTGTCAGACTCGCTAGCAATTGCTCAATTCTTATGACTATTCCAGTAAGTTAGTAGATACCGGTAAAGATTATTACTGGCTAATACGCTGTTAAAACGGCCAGTGGCAAACGCAATACATAGCTGCTATTTGTGGTGGAGGTAAACTTAGTAAGAAACGTTAGTCAGTTTAACTGTATCAATGTCATTCACGAATGGCCAATTAACTATTAAAACGGCCAGTAGTGGTTAACGACACAGCCTTTCACGTGGGCGACCCTAGTTCGAATCTAGAGATAGCAACACTTTCTATTGCGGGCCGGCTGAACTAGGCTTGCCTGGTTTCTTATTTAAACTAAGGGATGTGTGGCGTGATTGTTCATCAATGACAGGAACAGGTGCGAGTAAATTAAAATTGAATGGCCGAGAAAGAGACAAATGACAAATACAAACAATGGAAATGTCAATGTGATTCACCATGCTATGCAGATCCTAACATGAAGATCTGAGACAGCTGGTAAGAAAAAAGCAATTTAGCTGATGGATGCAAAGGACTTTCTCCCCCCAAAACATAAAAACTAGGGCTGTCAAAGTTAATGCATAAACGCGATAGATTGATATAAAATGCTTTATCGAGAAAATCTTTCTGTCACTGTTTCTATTTAGAGACACAGAACAATCTAACATGTTTTGCAACGGCATACCGGTAACTTTATTGCCGCTTGACTTGTCCGGAGCACTTTACAGGCATTCATGTCATGAATCATATTTAGTCATCATCTGTCTATGAATCATACCTAACAGCGTGTTAGTAGGCTACATATCTGTTGGTACAATGGCTGCTCCAAGGTCAGCGGTGCCTCTCCTAACTCTGACCCTCTTCTTCAAATGGTCCCCAGGCCCTGTGTGTGCACAAAGCCACCTTATAACAACTTACTTGTAGCATAGTAAGTTGCCTGTTAATGTCTTTCCTAGCCGCATAAGCTAAGCATTAATGTCGTCACCAGTCACGTTTCCACCAATACATATCCTAGTAGAATTGACAAACAACTTGTACGCTCTGCATAAATTACAGATCTCCTCTGACTAATGTTTGTAGATAAATATTTCTAGCCACCTTGCATACTTTATTCCTTTGCCTACTATTCAAATGGTTTTGCTTGTTTGCGGCACATCAATTAATAGGCAATTTTCCAATGCTCTGTTGTATTGTTGCAACACCAACATTTCCAAATGATTGGTACTGACATGGCAACAATTCTAAAGCCTGGCCAAAGTCTCTTAATAGATGGCTTAGCTGAGGACACACTGTCACAGACTGTTAGAGTAGACGCCAGACCAGAGCCCAGTAGCATCCTGTGCCACTACGTTATCATCCAGGCATGCACTTCCAAGCCCGGTACATGTAGGCCCACACAGCCTTGGCTCTCAGCCAGCACACAAACCCCACAATGGGACCATTCATTGTCTCTGGGAGTTGAAGGCAGAGAGAGGTCCATCCTGGATCCTGCTTAGACCAGCTCACCTCGTTCATCCACAGGGGTACAGACAGGCCAAGAAGCAGCCGAAATACAAATCAAAGAGAAATCAGATTGTTATATGGCTGACGAAATGTAAGAAAATATACAGGTACACCCAGGCTCTGCCGATTCATATATCTTAACGTGAGCCTACAGTACATACTAACACGACATTTCTGGGGAGCTCGCTGGGCTTTCTCAGTAAGTGTCCACTCCACGGAGTCACTGTCCAGAAGACACACAGGGCGGGCTATTAGAGCTACATTCCCGAGGGCAAATTTGGAAAGAAGGGAGTCAGTGCCATCATGTCTTTCATTGAAGGCGCGTCAGGGCCTCCTCCGGCTAGCAGCACTGTGAGCAGTCAAAGGGTGCCAAGTTTTCGGCACATCAGCGCGCGTGTAGACTGTGACAAGTCTGTCATCCGGAACACATTGCCGTTTGTGTTCGGGTCTCAGTCCTGCGCACATCAAACACAGTAATGACGCAGTCGGGCAGTAAAAGGCTTTGGAAACTGAGGTAAAAAAGGAATAAATCCTTGAAGTCACAGACCTGAGCCTGTAGGTGCTGTGTAGGTGCTAAGCTGTTTAGGCCTCTCAGGGCTTTCAATAAGCTTATTAAAATGGCCTGCTCAGTTTGCTGAGGTCGCCATGCCAATGTGAAAGGTCTTCAGTTGTCCAGCCACAAAAAAGCGGCGATACTGGATGCCCGACTCAAGATTAATACACACATCCATTGTCACATTGACATTGGCTTTGTGTATGCAAGTGTCGAAATTATCAACCTCTATATTGGGACAAAGAAATGTATCTTGTCATCCAACTTCAATGTCTTATAATAAAGATAGACTACATTCTCTGATTGCAGTGTTCCATTCAATTAAAAGACTATAAGCCTTTCCCACCCCTGGAGGCTTTGATGAAGGATACATTTTCCTAAGTTAGTGTGCCCAGTTAATCTACAGTCTAAAACCATGGCCCTTGCTTGGTTTACATTGGCTTTGACCATCCATGCTAAAAGCCAGTGTGTCTCTTGAATGCTGATTCTGATACTGTCATCTAGCCATTCGGTTTCTCTCCAACAGCCAAACTGGTGAGAATTTGAGCTGGTTGAGGGGGATGATGAGTGATCCATTGAAATAAAGACAGATCAAAAACAGCTGCCTAATGTCTTCTGCACTTCCAGTTCGCCATCGATCCCCACAGTGTGAGTTCTGTTTGTGGTGGATACAAATCAAGCGTCCATGTTGGGATGACAACCTCGAAGAGCGAGACAGACAGGTACGCTAGCGGATATCTGCTTCAGTTGCTTTGAAGAGGGAAATCACACCACCAAACTGTCCAAGCAACCAGAGCTATTTAAGACCTATATAGAGAGGTCTCAACATTCCAGGTGGACTGTGTACAAATATGGGAGATTAACTCTGGTTTATTACATCAGCAAAAATCTTAAATTATTCTTGACAGTAAAATCCTTTTGCATACTATTTGGACAAGACAAAGACTCTGCTTTAATCTCCTGCTTTTAGAATGAACTTTAAGTAATTTTTTATCCGCTGCTCAAACAAAAACTTCCCAGTGTTATGGGAGGGATACACATTGTGGAGGAGAGGGGTGTTTGGTTGGTCTGTAAGAATGGTTAACGTATTAACAATATGTAATTGCATTTTCAAATTATAATAACTAGACTAAGTAATGAAAGTGAAAAATGTAATAACTTGCCATTTAATGTAATAAGTTACAGTTGTGCTCGAAAGTTTGCATACCCCTGGAGAATTTATAATATATGTACCATTTGTAAAGAAAACATGAGTGAGCAGGCAAAATACATGTCTTTTATTTCTTATGGGATTCACATTCAAAAGTAGGTCATAACAGAATGGCACAATCATAAACTTGGCAACAAAGAAAAAAATTAACTGACCCCTGTTCAAAAGTCTGCATACCCTTAGTTCTTAATACTGTGTATTGCCCCCTTTAGCATCAATGACAGCGTGCAGTCTTTTGTAATAGTTGTCTATGAGGCCCCGAATTCTTGCAGGTGGTATAGCTGCCCATTTGTCTTGGCAAAATGCCTCCAGGTCATGCAAAGTCTTTGGTCGTTTTGCATGAACCGCACATTTGAGATCTCCCCAGAGTGGCTCGATGATATTAAGGTCAGGTGACTGTGATGGCCACTCCAGAACCTTCACCTTTTTCTGCTGTAACCGCTGGAGGGTCAACTTGGCCTTGTGCTTAGGGTCATTGTTTAGCTGGAAAGTCCAAGAGCGTCCCATGCGCAGCTTTCATGCAGAACAATGCAAATTGTCTGCCAGTATTTTCTAATAACATGCTGCATTTATCTTGCCATACATTTTCACAAGATTCCCCATGCCTTTAGAGCTCACACACCCCCAAAACATCAGTGAGCCACCACCCTGCTTCACAGTGGGAATGGTAATTCTGTTCACTACAGGCCTTGTTGACCCCTCTCAAAACATAGCACTTATGGTTGTGACCATAAAGCTCTATTTTGGTCTTGTCACTCCAAATTACAGTGTACTAGAAACTGAGGCGTGTCAAGGTGTTGTCGGGCATATTGTAACCAGGCTTTTTTGTGGCATTGGCGCAGTAAAGGCTTCTTTCTGGCAACTCGACCATGCAGCTCATTATTGTTCAAGTATCGTCGTATAACAACCACATTGTCTTTTTCCAGAGCAGCCTGTATTTCTCCTGAGGTTACCTGTGGGTTTTTCTTTGTATCCTGAACAATTCTTCTGGCAGTTGTTGCTGAAATCTTTCTTGGTCTACCTGAACTTGGCTTGGTGTCAAGAGATCCCCGAATTTTCCACTTCTTATTCAGTGATTGAACACTACTGTCTGGCATTTGCAAGGCTTTGGATATCTTTTTATATCCTTTTCCATCTTTATAAAGTTCCCCTGCCTTGTTGCACAGGTCTTTTGACAGTTCTTTTCTGCTCCTCATGGCTCAGTATCTAGCCTGCTCAGTGCATCCACGTGAGAGCTAACAAACTCATTGACTATTTATATACAGACACTAATTGCAATTTAAAAAGCCACAGGTGTGGGAAATTCTCTTTTAATTGCTATTTTCACCTGTGTGTGTCACCTTGTGTGTCTGTAACAAGGCCAAACATTCAAGGGTATGTAAACTTTTGATCAGGGCCATTTGGGTGATTTCTGTTATCATTATGATTTAAAAAAGAGCCATACAACTATGTGATAATAGTCATATTTTCAAAATCAATGCCAAAATTTCACCATTTCTGCTAGGGTATGCAAACTTATGAGCACAACTGTAAGTTGATATTTGATGTGCATGAGTTTGTTGGTGTTGTAGTCGACAGTGGTATGTACAACTACGTGGATGAAAGTTATCCATGAAAACAATTTAAATACGAGTTACATAAGTTATTACGCCATTCATTTAAAAGGTCACCAGTTAACGTAATAACCACCACCTAATTTTATCACTTTTAACAGAAGAGTTTTTTACATTAACTTATGTTACTAAATTAGCCAGTCTTAAAAATATCTGTTGTTGCATGGTCAGTGCAGTTAAGCTGCTGTGGATTATATAGATCAGACAGAAAGGGAGTCTCTGTCTATCTGGACCATGTGATCAACAAAAGGCAATGGAACGACTGTCAGCTGGACAATGGACAGATCAGACCAGACAAGACCAGGATGTAGTTCAGGGTGTGTAGAATGTAATTTCGACCAAACCGAGCTGCTGGAATGCACATTAAGTCAGGAATACAACCCTGGCTTCTGTTGTTGGCACTTTTGCCAACGTGAGTGGGATTAAAAGTGCGTATCTTGCTGAGATAGGACTTGGTGGTTGAAGTTGACTTTAAGAAGAAGCTGAAGCTCTTTGATCTATCCACTACTAATGTTGAAAGTTAGAGCGTGAGGGCATATATATTGTCATGGCTTGTAGGTTTGTCAGTACCACAAATGTAAGAATATTGCCCTGTCAGACCTACTGTTTATCTAGACCAAACTCTTCAAAACAATACGTTTACATTTTTACACTTCTGTCATTTAGCAGACGCTCTTATCCCAGACATCATGGGACGACATAAAGACGTCCAGGGCAATAACACAACCTCCTGACATGCTTACAGGGCTATCTATACCCCAGAGCCTGGACATGAGACAAACCACTGATTGCGTTTCCTCAGTATGTACATTCTGTTTTTGCTCCTCAATTGCTTGTCGAATTTGCCTTTGTCACATTATCATCTCCCCAAGCACAGTTTGAATGATACAACTATGCAAACCCCCTGAGAGCCGCCATCATGCATTGTGTGTTTTCACAGCAGTGTAATCTCTGCGGCTGAAAACCCTACGGCAGCCAAGACACAAACAGCCTGAACACAGCCAAACATGAGGCCTCTGAATCTCTTGTGCTTAATTACCTCTTCAGTATGAAGGGGTTTTGTTCCAGTCCGTGAGGAGGGATCGCTGACAGCAAACAAAAAAAACAAAGATTCAATCAACAATTCCCAACACTACGTTTTAATGAAAGGATGTTATTATCAACAGTACTCCCATAGTGGGCTAGTAAAAGAAGAAAAGATATGAGCGTCTGCTAAGTGACTTAAATGTAAATGTAAACATCCAGTCCAGATATGGTATCAGCTCATCTGCCCTCTTGTCACTAACCCCTGACTATCTTCACTAGACAAACTGACAAAACACTCTGCGTGGAATGAATTCAGCACATGGGGACAACTCATTATAACAGCTAGCGAGTTGCAAAGTGCACATTCCAGCAACAGCCCCCGACCAATTAGGGTTCATCTGTTAATTGACATGCTGTTTAACTCTCTCTCTGTCTGTCTGAATGGATTTTTTTTCCATTCATGACTTACCATTGAGCCTATAGAGAACCCTCCTTCTCCAAGGATTGATTCCTCTGTAATAAGCACAAAGGAGCCTGAACGTCATCTCAGAACTTCATTAGAGGCGCTTTTCCAGAGAATAATGGATGGCAAGCGGGTGAAATAGGGCTCTCTAGGCACTAGAGAGTGTTCTAGACGGGGCTTTTACTCTGTTGCCAAGCTACACGTGTTTGCGGAAAGCCTTTGTCATTTTTGGACTGTTTATGAAGCTTATAGGAAAGTTCATTTCTCACACATATCAACTGCAAACACATAAAAATAGGAAATAACTTGTAAATGAGCACATGAATCCAATAGTTGTTGCAGTGTTGGGTGTGGCAGTACTATATTGTGGTTCTCTTCACGCAATGAGGAGTGGCTTGATTTGTGGTTTGTATTAAACACTGAGAATGTTTTTCTATGGATAAACTGGGCAGGACATGTGTTTTAGATTCATGTGAATTTTTATGGTGTATAATATTTAAGAAGTATATAAATAAATATGGTCCAAAATAACTTCAGACATTGTCAAAATATTGACAAGCTTAGCTCAGTTTCTTATTATTTTCCCAAGAACTCTGACCGGATCTAAACGTCTTCTGCCTCGCCCAAGTCGTCTAATAATTTGGCTGAGTGGGGCTTTTCTAGTTGGTCACATTTAATGAAAACCCCACGAGGTGGGCATCAAAGCACAGATCTTTATCTAATCTGACAGCTGGTGGTTATGTTGGCCAGCAGTGTGGTTGTGAGTATGAAGTGAGGTTTTGGGATTTGCCTTACTTCATCTTTTGCAATATTTACCAGATCATATCCTACACATACATCATACCATAGAAAAGGCAGATGGTTTCATTGGTCCAAATTGTTAGAAGTACATGATTTGGGAGAGGGAAAGGCGGGTGGGTCTTAAAAATAATATGCATGACTAAGAAAGATTATGATTGCACATGTAAAACTAATGAAATATTGAAGTATGATATTTATGTATTTTTGTTTTATAGTATTGAATATAATGTCTTATTATTTCTTTCTCGATTTTGGACTAAAATGACCTGGTGCTGGGTAAAGTTCATATTGTCATTGATTCAGGACTATTTGAAGCAAAGGAACCCACAAAGCAAGAGGGGTGAGATAAAGGGGGGAGAAGGACAAGCTGTTGCCAATTATAACTAACGTTCGACAAAGTTTAGATAGGGCAAGTGATTAAAGTTCTATATGCGTTAAATTGTAAAGATAATTAAAAACGATATTTACAAATGAACATGTTCAGGGTTGTGAGACTGGTGCTATGAAACAGTATCTTATTGTGCTGCAGTTTTTGCATGTAATGATTTTTACCAAAAGATTAATGTAAGTATAAAAGATATAACAAGGTTGTACACAAGCAACGTCTGGATCTGGACCAATCTACACGTTTTAAAGTTTGTAAATGTATGGTACAAACAGTATGTTTATAGAAATCGACCATACTACATCCTTATACGTTGGAAATCAACGTTGTGTGACCGAAATAATGTAAGCCCTATGTGATTAAGTCGTGACTGGCACAGTAGTTGGTCTTCAGAACAATAAATGATCTGATCTGGCTTGTTTAATACGGCATGCACAGAGACGATCCAGATGACCCGCGGGCCCCAGGCATTTGGAACAGGGATATACAAGATTTGGGGAGCAGTTATTACCCATAACCACTTTCCAGCAAATCCTTGTTTTCATGCTTTGAAACATGAATACACTTTAACGGGGTTAATAACTCCCAGAGCCGATAGCTTAACTAGGCAACACTTGATTATGATTCATAGGGGGCATTTGTACAGACTCAAGTAGCTCAACTTTTCTAAAGCAGCTGCAATTTGTTTTGCAATTGAAACAGACATAGTAACCCAATAAGTGCTGACGCCAGTGTGGCACATTATGTACCCGAAATAGGAACTCTTTTCACTATCAGTTCTTGAGCATAGTGAGAACTGAGAATACAGTACATTCTCTCAGTGACATCCTCCTTTACGTTTCTTGGCAACATTTATAGGTTGACACTGTCTTTTTTTTAAGCCGTTTTCCTCTCAACTCTATCGGTCCCTTCCGATCTAGGAACACTAGCCAAACAAGTCCATTATTTTTCCTTATAAAACATGTAGGATCAAAACTGCAATGGCTTTCCAAGAACACATCACAGTTTCTATAAGAGAGACAGACTGGAACAACCCAAAGGTTGTTAAACTTAACTGGAACACTCTCAAGAACTGTTAAGCCCTATTGGGCAACTAAGAGAGCCAGACATAATCTGGGAGGTCCCCACTGGGAGTTCTCTTTGAATTGGAACCTAAATACTAGCTGGGTCACTCCTCATACACTTTCAATATAATGTAGAAAGGTTGAGTTGACCTAGCTATAGAACAAAGAGTGCGTTGGTTTTACCTCACTGCTCTGCTAACCTGAATCCTACTGAGATTCAGGCTAATTAAACTGTTTTATCGATATTCTCTCTATTCTCTCTTTCCACTGGAAGAATCCTCCACTAGCAATGTTGCTTCTTCTGCTGCCAACAGGTGTGATAAAAGATCACCACATACAGAAGTTCACATCTCAATTCCTGAGGAGGTGGGTGATAGTTACAGTGGATATAAAAAGTCTACACACCCCTGTTAAAATGCCAGGTTCTTGTGAAGTAAAAGAATGAGACAAAGATAAATAATGTCACTTAATAATGTAACTTTTTCCACTTTTAATGTGACCTATAATGTGAACAATTCAATTGAAAAACAAACTGAAAACTTTGAGGGGGAAAAATGAAAAATAAAAACCTTATAATAACCTGGTTGCATAAGTGTGCACACCCTCTTATAACTGGGGATGTGGCTGTGTTCAGAATTAACCAATCACATTCAAACTCATGTTAAATTGAAGTCATTACACACCTGCCATCATTCAAAGTGACTCTGATTAATCACAAATAAAGTTCAGCTGTTCTAGTAGGATTTTCCTGACATTTTCTTAGTTGCATCTCAGAGCAAAAGCCATGGTCCGCAAAGAGCTTCCAAAGCATCAGAGGGATCTCACTGTTGAAAGATATCAGTCAGGAGAAGGTTACAAAATAATTTCCAAAGCATTAGATATACCATGGAACACAGTGAAGAGATTCATCATCAAGTGGAGAAAATATGGCACAACAGAGACATTACCAAGAACTGGACGTCCCTTCAAAATTGATGAAAAGACGAGAAGAAAACTGGTCAGGGAGGCTTCCAAGAGGCCTACAGCAACATTAAAGGAACTGCAGGAATTTCTGGCAAGTACTGGCTATGTGCTACATGTGACAACAATCTCCCGTATTCTTCATATGAATGGGCTATGAGGTAGGGTGGCAAGACGGAAGCCTTTTCTTACAAAGAACCCAAAGAACACCATAACCACAGTGAAGCATGCTGGTGGCAGCAACATGCTTTGGGGCTGTTTTTCTTCAGCTGGAACCGGGGCCTTAGTCAGGGTGGAGGGAATTGTGAACAGTTCCAAATACCAGACAATTTTGGCACAAAACCTTCAGGTGTCCGTTAGAAAGATGAAGATGAAGTTCACCTTTCAGCACGACAACGACCCAAAGCACACATGCAAATCCACAAAAGCTTGGCTTCACCAGAAGAAGATTAACGTTTTGGAATGGCCCAGCCAAAGCCCAGACCTGAATCCAATTGAACATCTGTGGGGTGATCTGAAGAGGGCTGTGCACAGGAGATGTCCTCGCAATCTGACAGATTTGGAGCGCTTTTGCAAAGAAGAGAGGGCAAATATTGCCACATCAAGATGTGCCATGCTAATAGACTCCTACCCAAAAAGACTGAGTGCTGTCATAAAATCAAAAAGTGCTTCAACAAAATATTAGTTTAGGGGTGTGCACACTTATGCAACCAGGTTATTGTGAGTTTTTTATTTTTTATTTTTCCCCCTCAAAGATTTCAGTTTGTTTTTCAATTGTATTGTTCACGTTATAGGTCACATTAAAGGTGGAAAAAGTTCTGACATGATTCATTTTTGTCTCATTCTTTTACATCACAAGAACCTGGCATTTTAACAGGGGTGTATAGACTTTTTATATCCACTGTACTGTGATAGTCAGAGTAATGTGTAATTTTTCTAACTAGCCATATGGAGAGTAATATACATTCAAAACATGTGAAATATACTGTAATTTGAAACAGAAGCATTTGTTTGGAAATATATTACAATCTTTTATATTTCATGTCAGCAGTGGCCAGAGGTTAATCAACAGAATCGGTCTATGGAAAGTGTGAAAACATACTAAGATACGGACCGTAAGGTTCAGATAAAGGGCCTATTAAAAATCTACCCTTTTCACATTTTATTATGGCAGTACCTCAAAGCTTCATGCATTAAAATGACAATTTTTCCCCCTACAATTATATACACCTTTCTCCACACTTTATTATTTATACACTATTATTTTTATTGTGATACTAAAGTATGAATTAAAAACAATATGCTTGGTGGGACAGGGTGATGTGCCATTTTGGGTTTGCGTCAAATGTTCCATTCAGAGTTCCATTTAGTTTCAAAACACATAAAGGCTGCTGAATCTCCAGAGTGTTTTTTGGCATACTTCAAAAGGAATTCAAGTTGGGCCTGCCAGCCTAACGTACAAGCTGAATTTGTGGAGCGCCGGGCATATTGTTGTCCCATGCATGCGTACACTGTGTAGCCACACTAAACAGTTCTGTTCAGTGAGATGGCCTGATCTAGGTAGGGTTACAATGGTGCCATTCACCTTGCACTTCCTAATAATCTTCAGTGGGGCGTAGAGACTTACGACCAATGAGGATATTTTGTATTTTCAATATATAGTTTCATTTCATAATTCCCTAGTGTGGTTTGGTCAGTAGGTAAGTGAGGGAAAACACATTAAACTCTAATTCACTGAAACAATATGTAAAAAAATATATTAAATTGATTGTCTACTTTCTACAAGCAGGTATGTCACCATGCCATGCTTCTCCAAACGTACACGGTTGGGTATGCTTTATCTCGGCCAGGTCGTCGTTGCAAATGAGAATCAATTCTCAACTGGCCTACCTGGTTAAGTAAAGGTGAAATAAAAAAATTAAAAAACACAGCTGTGATCTCTCAGCATGTCAGCATGTACCGCTGAATTACAAGATAAATAAATGTGAACCCTCTCTTTCATCCATCTTAAGCACGCGATTCAGATGTCAGCAAATTGAAACAGAGTCCTGCCCAGCTCATAGAGAGTTCAAAAATATTCACATACAAACGTAAATAAAAAGCAAATGTGTATTAAAAAGTGGACTGGATGTTGGTTTATGTTAACACTGGAAAATTGGCAGGGTCCCACACTACAGTGGTTATCATCTTATATTAGTCCCATTCAGCCTTTCTAATAATACACATTTAATTTAAATTGGACTCTAAAATCTAAAAGCATATAGAATTTATTCAAATTATGTCACAGGTATTGTATTGCATTGGCATCAGTAATGTCTTGACTTTGACCATACATACAGCTCTGGAAAAAATTAAGAGACCACTGCAACTTTTTCTTTCCTTTCCAAAAAAGTTGAAAAGGAAAGTTTTGAGTGAGGAGCATTCAATTTGCAGTGGTCTCTTAATTTTAACCCTTCTGTTCCTCACTCAAAACCTTCCTTTTCGACTTTTTTGGAAAGGAAAGAAAAAGGTGCAGTGGTCTTTTAATTTTTTCCAGAGCTGTATATCCACCCTATAGAACTTCAGTTATTATGGTCCTGATGGAACAAGTTGGAAAGACCTGTGTAAAATTACATAGATATTACACAGTGAGTTAACCATCTTGACTCCGGCTATTTACCAACAAAAAAAACTTGAAACTTCATCCTGGAACTTTCTTTCTTTACTAATTATGCAGACGTTTGTTTTCCAGACAAACACTAAGGAACTAAAATGTGACCGTACAAAACAAAGGTATTATGGAATTGCGTCACAAAGCCGGCGATACCAAACCTTTTCCCTAAATCTAACTTAAAACTTTCCATAGATTTGCCTATCGCCCCTGTGAATGATTACTTATTTTGAAAAACATTTCAAAACAGTGACTTTACATCAGTCTCCTGTTCAAGCCTGCTCACATCTAACTTCCCAGTGTCAAAAGTCACCAAGGCACTGGTCCTAATAGCCTGACATGTCACATTGTGGATAACCTTTTCTCAGACACTGACAGACTCAGGCCTGGGGGATAGGAGGAGAGGCTCTGGGCTCTGGAAGGACTGATTAATAACACTGTTTCCCAGGGTTGGCTGTAGTCTGGATTGATGTTAAGAGAGAGAAGAAAGAGTCTCGGCAATCAGGCAGAACCATG
>JACXGI010000534.1:121226-131299 GCA_016801175.1 Esox masquinongy
ATGTGCGCACACACACACACACACACACACACACACACACACACACACACACACACACACACACACACAATGTGAAAGACAAGATGGTCCAGGAGGATCCCTGAGAATTTCTCCAGGGGTTGCAAGCATAGAAAGCCTGTCAGTCTCTAAACTCGTCCATATGCATCACCCTATACATAGTCACAGAGGCAATGCATCCAGGCAGGTACATGACAGACAAATACCATAGACCTCTTCCAGCACCATAACATTTAAATATGAAGATTACTGTATGTCTCAGAGACATAACCTTAGAGGTATGTCAGGGTAAGTCACTTTGTCTCAGAGACATAACCTTAGAGGTATGTCAGAGTAAGTCACTTTGATCAAAGAAAGTCCCATGTAACAGATACTCTGCCAGTTCTACTGGTTTGGAAGTCAGTCTGTCCAAAATCAAAGCTCAAGTCCTTGTTTTTCCCAATAACTGATTTTCCTACTGCTTAAATTGGTCTCAAGCCACTCTCCAAATGTCCAAATAAATGGCTTTTCTCAAATTACCAGGACAATCTCTTAATCCATAAACTGAAATAGACAGTCGCTTAAATGAGTAGAGTATAACTGCAAAGCAAAATCCCAATGTGTTACCTAAGACAGACTAAATGTTTTAATATGGCAGTAACTACACATTCTCTCATTAATTGTTCATCTTATGGGACCACTGATGTCATTCACTGTGAAGGACTGAAGACCAGGTTTCAAGTGAATCCAGATGTAGTAGAAATTTGGGATTGAAGAACTAAAAACAAAATTTGAATTTCTTCAGTTGCTTCAAATCTGGCACAATACTTGATTCAGACAGTGTATATCATATCAATTTAACCATATAATTTAATTCCACAGATACAAATGTAAAGGATGGCATTTTGTATCCACCTTTTGGGAATTGTAATAACATTGAGAGTGTGTAATAGACTTTATTTTACTCAACCGGTCAAATAGAGCAGATTTGGTTTGTGTAGATAAACTCGTGTCTAGACGGCTTAGTGATAGTTTCTAACTTGAGTAAATTTGCTTACCGGCTAAACAGAGACCAAAGATAGTCAGGAGGACCAAGATGTAAAGGGACACAATGGCATATTTTATAGCCGACATGGAGTTCAGGTGGTTGCAGCAATTGTCTGTCTTCCTTCTTCTCTTGGCAGAACCAGCTGAAAAGAAAACATCTCTTTAGAATTGGTACATGAACATATACTTGTGAGGGCTAGAGATCTGACATGTGGGGCTATGAGGATAAAATATACTGAATAAGTTAGGATGATGAAAAGGTCCTGTAAATTAAAATCATGCCTGACTGTGATCTTAAAGACATGTTACTGTACATTGTTGTGGTAATCTCTGATCCCACATGGCCACTTCATTAGTTCCATCACTCCCCACAAATAATTGTATTGTTGTTCTGTTAATACAAACGCAATGATTTGGCAGCTTTCACTCTCCACTTGGCTGATTTTCTAGTCAGCATGAGAATCAAAATAAAGTTTGCATGTCTGGCATTTTGTTCAGCGATCAATTGGCCACTGCTGCACCAGACATCGAAGGGAGCGCCATACATAATAGCTACAATCAGTCATTTCACCACGCTGTCCAGGTCAAACGTACGCAGGAATTCATTCAGATTAAACTGTCATCACGGCATTCCAGTTGGGGGTGTGTGTCTGTGTCATGTGTGCTTGTGACAAAGCAGTTAAGCTCAAACTGTTGTTGTGAAAAGATTCAGTGCTTGTCAAATTGTCCCAGAAGTCACAAAGGGCATGAGTACTCGGGAGAAGGAATCTGATTGGCCTGTCAATTCCACAGTGTCTTATGCTATTAGGGTATGAAGCACATTGTCACATTTTAAATAGTCATAAGACCAATCGAGAGACCAATAGGAAAGTATTACACACTATCATTTTATGTTCAACTAGCCACAGATTGATAATTCGGATTTTGGTGGATGAATGACAAAACAAGGCTCTGCGCTGCCTTCCAGGTCTCCCTCTCTTTCTCTCTCCTTCCAATCTCTGTTTTTGGAGCACATACTGTAGCAAAGTCACAGAGCCTGTTCTGGAAGACAAGGCCCTCAACCTATTTTCCATAAACAGTCCTGCAAGCTCTGCAGCATGGTTTCAATTGTACCAAGACGAGTGATGTCATGTCAGTGGAGACAGCGCTGGGTCTGGACTGCACACATGCTGTGGCTGCAGACGTTTTGTGTGAACAATCAGCTTCCAAAAGGGCCCCTCCAGGAGAAGCATCACATCCCACTGGGCTGAGCTCCATGTTGAAATACACCTTTTCTTAAGACTAAAGAAAACACAGCTGTTTAAAAGAGTTCAAATACATGGAACGTGCTGACATTTACTACATGCCTTTGCATATCCAGTGCAAATGTGGGCCTCAAGTTTGTTGATGTCCCTTTTTGTTAGTTTAAAAAAGAGAGCAAGCCTATTTTGGTGCATATTAAACCTAATTTTCCACTTATGCTTAATGTTGTAGCACTACAGCACCTAGACAGATTTTTTTCAGTCAAAGATTATTACCTGAGCCTCTTTGGCTGGAATTGTCCCTAACTCACTTACCCACATGTCAAATGATCAAAACACTTGACTGTTTCCACTAT
Organism: Esox masquinongy; assembly: GCA_016801175.1. Lineage (NCBI taxonomy): Eukaryota > Metazoa > Chordata > Actinopteri > Esociformes > Esocidae > Esox > Esox masquinongy. The sequence goes on from JACXGI010000534.1 coordinate 123,868, forward strand.
TTTGAGCATTAAAGAATAGAACTTCTACTGTTCAAAGAAGTTCAGGAAACTTTGACCAAAAAAAACTGTCTATGTGTTGCTACAACACTGAAAGTATGTGGCAAATGGTGTCTAATGGGTAAAAACAAAACCCTTCTAACCCTATAAGCACATCAAATGTGTATGTTTTACTAATTTGATGCTTAACATATCATACAAATTGTACACAGCTAAATAAATATACATACATACACCGATCAGCCATAACATTATGACCACTGACAGGTGAAGTGAATAACACTGATAATCTTGTTATCATGGCACCTGTCAGTGAGTGGGATATATTAGGCAGCAAGTGAACATTCTGTCCTCAAAGTTGATGTATTAGAAGCAGGGAAAATGGGCAAGCATGAGGATCTGAGAGACTTTGACAAGGGCCAAATTTTGATGGCTAGACGACTGGGTCAGAGCAACTCCAAAACTGCAGCCCTTGTGGGGTGTTCTCGGTCTGCAGTGGTCCAATCAAAAGTGGTCCAAGGAAGGAAAAGCGGTGAACCGGCAACAGGATTATAGGCAGGCCAAGGCTCACTGATGCACGTGGGGAGCGAAGGCTAGCCCGTGTGGTCCAATCCAACAGACGACCTACTGTAGCTCAAATTGCTAAAAATGTTAATGCTGGTACTGATAGAAAGGTGTTTTGGCAGCCAAAGGGGGACCTGCACAATATTAGACAGGTGGTCATAATGTTATGGCTGATCGGGGTACATTCATACATACATAAACACATAGATACATACAACATAGGGTGACACTTCCAGAGCATTCTGAAAATGAGTCACATAAAGCTAAGAGCTATGACTACATTTTCAGTCTATATTCGGCCGATAGCGATTGCTTGCCGACAGGCATATGAAATGAGATTGTACAACTGGAGGTCATATTACACACAGGGCAGACCCATATTGGATATTTGTATGGTAAAAGTATAGTACAGTACCCTGTTTTACACACAAATGTGCAAGTTTTTACAGTACATACTGCCACTAGGGGCAGTAGTACACGCATATAGCATTATATGAAGTAGTTTTGGAAATCGTAGTCGGTGGCTGGGAGTAAAGGCCAGCAACTCAGAGTGCAATGCTTCAGAGATCGAATCACAAGACATGCACAAGAATTTTGTTTTGTACCCTTAACCTTAACCACACCTCAACCACACTCGAAGTGTTATCTAACCTTAACCATTTCTGTTGACTAAGCTGACCCCTAACCTTAATCCTAACCTTAACCACAACAAGTATTATCAAACCTTAACCCTTAATAAGCATTGTTTGTAGTGCAGCGCATCCCTCCACGTTCATCTGTATTTGGGAGACGACGTCACCAAAACCGACAAGCTTTCCACACGTAACTTGTATACACGAACCAGAACACGTAATCGTCTGTCCATACTACCATGTATAGGTGCACATTTATATTTAGGAGACTGTGTTGCGTAAAACAACAGGGACCCGTTTTGGCTAACGAGCACCACTTTCACAACTACTGGCTAAAATTACATAAAAACTCCACAGTGCATATTTAACTCCACAGTGCATATTTAAAGCACACATTTCTATTTTGGAAAGTACAGAATGTATGTTGGTAAGACACAGGGTGATTTGTCATAATTTGTCATTTTTCCATTGAATTGGTCTGTTTAACAAAAACAATTCACTAAATTGAAAATTTCCAGAGAATAAAACACTGGGGCTTTTTAAATGTATACATTTGCACATATCCTACCATCACCATACACCCCAAAATACCACATATTACCATATTTACTTATTTTTAATTCAAAGGGGTGTAAACATAAGCTGACAGCAGGCAGTGAGAGACTGACTATTTATAGAGGAAAGGGAGTAGAACAGCTACAAGTTGAAAACATTCCTGAAACATTAGGACATGGAAGATGTAATGCTATGTTGGACACAACACCAAAGAACATACGTTAATGTAGAATTAAGTGGCTACATGTTAGCCTGAATATTTAGGGGTTGTGATGGCAACAGCATCTTTAAGTGTTTAAAATAACTATGTGCTAAAGTTCAGGCACAGATTATTTCGGCTGTACAAGAACAGAAAAACTGAATTTGGACCAATTCACTTTCAAGCCTTTCCCACCAGCCTGGCATGTCGTAGGTCATAACATGAGAACACTGTACAGTAGATTTGTTCAGCTGCACCTGTCCAAGCCTACATTCTCTCTCTCTCACACACACACACACACACACACACACACACACACACACACACACACAACATCCTATTAGCACTGCTCACTGGGTGAGAGAACTCTACAGACCCCAGGAGGTTTGGGGTCAGGAGTCAAATTTCACATATTTATCCTAGCAATTACATGCATATCCTCTACAAAGGCCATTACTAAGTCAGGTCAAAGGGACTCTGCTTGCATCACTCCATGAACTGAAATATGAGCATATAACATATGTAGGCACTAAATTAATTTGTACATCAATGGTGGAATTCAATGAGAATGTTAATATGCTGTGATTATAGGCCTTTGGGGAACTGTAGAAGGTCAAGGGGCAAGGATGTATATATGATAGACGGGAAAACATATTTACCATCTTCACACAGGTTGAGCTTTGATAGGTTCCTGCCATCATAGCCCTCTTCGTAGATGGATCCGTTCTCCCTCTCTTCGTATGTACTCAAGTACATGGCCTTATTCTCCATTCAGGAACTGTAGGGGGGACAAAGCAGATGGGTTTCAGGTAATCAAGGCAATCTGCAAGAAACCGAGGCAAGAAATCTGTAAGAAAGTTTGTCGAAGTCATCCACGGCACAGAGAATTAAAGCCCAAAATGTAATGTAAAGCACCCGAGCTTCATCATCTTGACAAGCAGATCCCAAACCCAATGGGAAAAAAATCATGTATCCCCTTCAGAATACTTGCATTTGCCATACAATACCAGAAACCTGACTAACACTCCTTTCAGTGTAATGACAGTTATTACAATCAGGCTGTTAAGATCTGGCAATCACTATCCCATCAGCACTAAAGGAACTGGACAAGTTCCCTTCCCTGTTGGCCTGCTGTTGTTCCAGTTCTGGACTACTTGGACAAAGTGATCAAACATTGTCTTTGGTTTAGCTTAGATAAAGAATAAGATTTGCAATTAATGCACTACTGACTGAATTAATAGATTCAACTCTATTAATTAAGTACAAATTTGACTTACCATACATTCAATCAAGCTGTTTTTCTCCCACACTCTTCTTTATAATATTCAGTCTCTGACCTTTCTCTTGTAAGCCATGGCTTAGTGTCAAATCAAAACCAACATCACCATAACACTCATGCAGTTGGCTGTAAGTATGGAGAAAAGTATCAAACTGAATTGTGGAAGTAAGGCCTTGGGTCAAGCACTGAACCTCTGTCTCTTTACCAAATCTCCACAAGTACCCTTACCCATCTACTGCCTCTCTGTTCAGCAGGGGTACAAAACCAACATTTTGACTTGAGTCTCTTAAAAAGCTATGGCAAACCTAGAACATAATGCAAGTGGAAAGGGCTGAATTATATTAATCCATGACAAGAATGTAGAGGATCCCAAGCCTCCTATGCTGCCATCTAGTGCCATAAATCCAGCTGTTGTCTATGACATAGAGAGAGGGAGAGAGAGAGAGAGAGAGAGAGAGAGAGAGAGAGAGAGAGAGAGAACAACAGCAAACATTCCTTTCTGAACAGCTGTGTGTGTGTGGAGAGAAAGAAAGAGGGAGCAAGAGATAGAGAAACGCTTCCCCAAATTCCTGGTTCACAGCACAGGCAGACAGGATCTTTCCCTTTATGAACTTGTAGCAGCAGACTAGCAACCAGGCCCACATACAATACCTTAATAATAGACAAGATCTGGGGTAAAGATGCTTGTACATTTATAGTGGCTAAGAAAAACATTGCAGTTGGTTCTTCAATTGGGTGAAGAACTAATAATTACTATAAGAACTAATAAGAAGAATTAATAACTATGTAATAGAGAATTGAATGTGAAATACTGAGAGGGAGAAAGGACTGTTGAACAAAGTCATTAAAAAGAGCTCAATCTGAATGTTTTCATTACACAGAGGAGTGTCAGTTGACATTTTTGGGTGGGGGGTAGACACTGCCATTACTGAACCAGGCTGCTAGGAAACCTGTGTGTGATCCCCACCACTGATCATTGTCACCGCATGAAGGACTCTGAGAAAGCACATCACTTCCAGTGCCCAGGCAGACATCCTGCCTTCATTCACATCTCGGTTTGTAGGCTCCCACCATATTTTCCCTGGAACTGTACAAACCTTCCAATGATATTGGTCTAACTGGCGATGAGTGAGGCTAGTGATGTCTCCTCAAATACTGAAACAAAGCCGTGAGCATGTCCAAACTTCATGAGGTCATTCCGTATCATGGAAAAGGCCAATGGAGACGACAGAGCTCTCCATCCATCATTGTGACAAAAGCCTACACTGATTTGTGTTTGTGACTATGCCAATGTTTGCCTTCTCTCTGCCAGCCAAGGATGTCTAAATAGACTAGACTATACCAACACAAACTGCATATGGATCAAATTCAAGCGATTTATTCCCATATTTTCCCAGACATGCCTCAAGCCACATCTTATGCCCTTAGTAACCCATACCTTCTGGCCTAATCATATTACTTTTGTACATGTGTTTATTGGAAAACTATGTTAAAAATTATGTTTTGTTCTTGGTTCCAACAGTGACTGTTGGGCCTATAAAGACATTACCAGACTCTATGTTCTGAACACACCCATACGTAAAACCAATTGCCCACAAACCCCTGCCCTGTTACCCCTATGCCCCAAGCCTAACACTCATATTGTATACCAATACCCTAACACTGACCAAATACTAATGCACCTATATCCAAGCCATATATGCGCTACTGGTTCCTCATCCCCTATTGCCAATGCACCTTGTCCATATTTCTGGTCTCAGCCCTGTTAGCAACTTTTTTTAGTCCTGTATTCTCCAAGTCACCATCTGAATTCTAGGTCCATCTATTCCCTGCACATCACAATTCTGTTATTTGGAATAAATTTTACTGCGTATAGTTGAGTCATTTCATAGATTAACTCATAGTACAGTGATATAACACGTTCCTCAGCCGCATTCACTTTTTTCTATCTCGGACTTGTTGCCAAGAAAAGATCAAAATGGATAATAGAAGTCCATCCAGACCCACATTCTAATTTTGAGAAATGAACTAGGAGCAATTCCAGTTAACCGTTGTGTTGGCTTGGGAGTTTTCACTACTAGGCAGATGTATTAACCGCGGGCTACCTTTTTCTAGCCATGAATCTTTTGGAGAACACAATAAATCCTTGTAATGTTTTACTGTATTAATTTTTTGTATTTATTCCAATGTTAAATACCTAATGTTAAGTACCTTTGTCATTGCCTATGGTATTGCTATTAATGATATTATGGGTTGATGTTGATTATTAGTAATCAATCATGTGATGGCAGTGAGTTACCCCAGAGGAGCAGAAACTAATGCCAAGACATGTGAAGTATTGTTGTACATGTTCTCCAATAAATGGTTAAACTAATACGGGGCGTTTTCTGACTGAAATGTATTATGCGATTATTATATATTTTTTACGATATATCTTTCTTTGCATTAATTTTCATGGAGACATTGGTAGCTAGATAGCAATAGAAATATGAAGTGGTAGATAAAGTAAACTTTTTTGCAGAAAAGGCAATGGTTAATAATGGTGTGCAGTATGAATGTACGTCTGTGGCTTAGACAACGTAATTGAAATTTTAACTATTTGTTTTCTAAGCTGATGAAAATCTGTAAAAGTAGTGGTTTGACATGTGTTTCTGATTAGTAAGGTGAGTTCCGTCACATCATTTGCACAATCATACAGGAGCTGTAAATTTCTAGTTTTAATTCTAGGGTGTATGCCTTTGGAATCTGTAATTGGTGTTTGTCAACATACAGAACAAAGAGACGTTAATGATAATCAAGGAAGCCATTTTAAGCTGAAACAACTAAGCACTGGTGAGCTCAGCAATCACTAACAGTCTAGTAAGCCAAGGAAAACATCTACAACGGATGACCAAAGAATGATCAAACTAATGAAGACAAAATACTTGACAGATTTGTAACACTTCCCAAAAGGTAGGCCTGGATATTTTACCCACTGCCAATTGCAAAAGATTGTCTTCACCAAGACAATTACATTGAATAAACTGCAAGGTGTAAACCACTAGTTTGCCTCAAAAAGACAGCCTGCAGAGATCTGGAAAAAGTTATTGTGGACAGATTAGACAAAGATTGTCATGTACCAGATGTGATAGCAAGAGGAATTTCCCCAAGATCCACAGCATACCAACTCATCTGTGAAATATGGTGTCAGAAGAGTTATGGCTTGGGCATGTACAGTATATGCCTGCCACTGGAACTGGCTCACTTACCTTCATTGATGATGTTAACTGCTGACATCAGCAGCAGAATGAAGTAAACAGAAACATCTTGTCTGCTAAAGTTCAAACAAATGCCTCCAAATTTGTTGGATGGCTCTTCCATTAAACAGCAAGACAATGAGCACAAACATACCGCCATCTAGGGAGTTTTTCCGGGCCAAAAAGTTCTTGGCTGGCCAAGTCAGTCTTCAGAATTAACTCCAATAGACTCCATGTATTACGTTAGCTAAAGATAAAACACGAAGAAAATAGACTTTAAAACAAACAACAACTACAGATGGCTGCAGTACAGGCCTGGCAAAGCATCACCAGAGAAGATGCTCGGGGTCTAACGGGGTCGATGGGTCACACACAGAAATTACTTGCATAAGGATATGTGATCCCATATATATTTAACATAAGTGCTTACTCTGACATTAAATTCACCAGTCACAATTATTTTTCGGATGCCCTGAAAGACATGGTCTATGTACAGAAAGTGGGATTATATCTAAAAATTAAAACCAAAATGTACACAAATCCCCTGCAAATGAACCCAAGGAGTCTATATCTTTCAATGTGTCTTTTTTCTGGGTGTTTTATGCTTTTTTCAGACAGAAAAGGTGGTGAAACAGAGGAATTTATTTCACCTAGGGGTTTTTGGTCAAAGAGCAGTAGGTCAGACTCAGCCCAACACTGCAACAACACCTGTGCTCCAGAGGTGGCGGCTTAGACCGCTGGACACCTCTAAGCCTCAAAGCAATCGATATTTTGACTTCTTTGTAAAAGTTTCATTTTAAAAAGGTTACTGACACAATAATTACAGAGGGCACTGTATACTACCAATTTCTAAAGTACAACGTTCACCCTAATTTAGTCTACATGAAGTAGTTCACCGCACTCTAGTTTAGATTAAGTAGTTCAACATACTGTAGTCTAGATGAAGTAGTTCAACATACTGTAGTCTAGA
>JACXGI010000535.1:0-33705 GCA_016801175.1 Esox masquinongy
TTAATGTGCTTGGACACAGAGCTCTGTGAACAGCTAGCCTCTTTAGTAATGACCTTTTGTGTCTTGCCCTCCTTGTGCAAGGTGTCAATGGTCGTCTTTTGGACAGCTGTCAAGTCAGCAGTCTTCCCCGTGATTGTGTAGCCTACAGAACTAGACTGAGAGACCATTTAAAGGACTTTGCATGTGTTTTGAGTTAATTAGCTGATTAGAGTGTGGCACCAGGTGTCTTCAATATTGAACCTATTCACAATATTCTAATTTTCTGAGTTACTGAATTTGGGGTTTTCTTTAGTTGTCAGTTATAATCATCAAAATTAAAAGAAATAAACACTTGAAATATATCAGTCTGTGTGGAATGAATGTATACATTATACAAGTTTCACTTTTTGAATGGAATTACTGAAATAAATCAACTTTTTGATGATATTCTAATTTTCTGACCAGCACCTGTACAGGTGTCATGGGTGGAGAGAAGGACTGAATTTGCAGCAAGAGCATGCCTCTAAGAACATTTCCTTGATGGAAATTCTCAGAAAAGGTTTGACGATAAAGGCCTATTGTATAATATCCAATCAAAAGATTATCTCTCAGGGCCGAAATGTGCACATTCTATATGTCATGTATTGAGCGATCAGTTCCCGGTAAGTTGTTTACAAGAGCGCAATGCACTTTCTATTTCCATGGAAACCAATGGCCATTGGTAATTTGCTTGATTTGACTTGATTAGGGCATTGCCATTAACTTGAGCTGAACTCAGTCCAACTGTCTTTCAGTGGGTATGCAGCCATGATAATATGGAGCAACAATCTTGATAACTAATAAAGAACCAATGAAGAAGACATAAGCGTTCTAAAAGGCAAATCAAGTAGAATAACAAAATAAAAAATAAAAATAAAACCTTAATTGATCCGTAATGATGTCAAATCAGCTTTGTGAGAAATACAGAGAGTGAAGTTCATGAAAGGAGAATATAAGTTTAGTGACAGATTGAAGTTTTAGTGACAGTTTCAGGCAGTGACAGAGATTCAGAATGACAGTGAATCTTACTGACAGAGATTCAGAATGACAGAGATTCAGAATAACAGAAATTCAGAGAGCTACGGAGATTCAGAGAGCGACAGAGATTCAGAGAGCGACAGAGATTCAGACAGATTCATAGAGCGAAAGAGATTCAGAGAGCGACAGAGATTCAGAGAAGGACAGAGATTCAGACCGATTCAGAGAGTGACAGCGATTCAGAGAGGGACAGAGATTCAAAGAGCAATAGAGATTCAGAATAACAAAAATTCAGAATAACAGAAATTCAGAGAGCGAAAGAAATTCAGAGAGCAGCAGATATTCAGAGAGTGACAGAAATTCAGAGAGCGGCAGAAATTCAGACAGAGATTCAGAGTGAGACAGAGGCAGAGGAGTACTTGCCGTCATGTCTTTTTCCCAGACAGCTGATTGATGGGTAACAGAGGCAAGCTGACAGGCGTTTGATGCCTCTGATTTATAAGCCCGCTTGGAGACGCCCCCTAACCCCCCCCCATCTGCTTCAACGCCCACTGCCACGGTACAGCTGACACCCGCGACCTGTAATCTGTCAGCAACCCCAAAAGCCCTTTGCTTTCCACGAAGAGATAACACTAGCTTACAAACGTAAGGGCGCTCACACACACACACCTTTCGAAAGGCCTCATTTTTCACAGGCTCCATGGGCTTTAAAGAGGAAAGAGTGGATCCACCGCAGGCTCCCGCCCACGCCGCTCGAAGCGGGCCAGTCAACGTCGGGCCGCTCTCGGGCTCCCACCTGTCACCATGGAAACGGCCCAGGGGAGTCGGGGGGGGGGTGTCGACCTGGGACTGACAGCTCCCTGGCGGGGGCAGCCATTCTTGTGGGAGGGGCGGCGGGGGAGTGAACGGTTAAAACGTGTCAGGAGCCTGGCCGGGCAGAGGGACAGTCACTGGTTGAGTATTCCCATCACAGGTGCCCACTCCCTCTCCTGGTATCCGCCTCATCTATCTCATTTAAACTCAAACTCAAGCTACTGCTCCATTAGAGCTCTGCCTCCCGACAGCCAGCCATTCCGCCCTCTTCCAAACTGACGCTCTGTCACCCTTAACCCCGTTTCCTTACACAATGACTGACATAAGCCACAATATAATTAGCCAATTTGCCCAGCACGTCTATTACATTTTAACGACTGACAAAACGAACTGCGCTGCGTTCAAGGCTGAGACTGGCTTGTTGTTTCTGCTCATTAGCATCTCTCCGTCTCCCGTAATGTCAACAGATTGCCGGGGCTCCACGAGTACATTTCTAAATATCTCTCTGCCCATCCAACTCATTCATCATTCAGGTTACATTCTGCCAGCAAATAACCCCTGTAATGATCCAATAAGAGTATACTGGGCCGAGTGACAGGAATAATTGTGTCTGTTTCGCCGGCGTCACGTCGGTGACAGATGAAGTTGCGTAACTCTGTTTCTGCCAATTTGTACTTCTGTACTGCATGTGTTGCAAGCAGTAACTCCCCTGTATGGAATCAGAATGTTTCAGGTCTCTCGGACATCATGACGTTTCCTTGTCTGTTCGTTAATGAGAAAATATGGTGGTTTTTCTGAAAAGTTTCTGTTTGGGGGATGAGAGGTTTTTATTCAGAAGTTATAGGCAGAGAGGCTGAGAAAAGCAAGCGGCAAATTAAACTAGCTGATTCAACAGAGACCGGCAGAACCGGTAGTCTAAAGGCAATCACAAAGTCACTCAATTACTGGCAGACACTGCACTTCCTTGCACGGTACAGTACGAGAATGTCTCTTTGCTCTCCATGCCGTAGATGTCTGCAGAAGGGGGACGGAGCACGGGGGGGCATGGTGATGCCCCTGTTGACAGGAAATCCATTCCAACCACGAAACAGTAGCTGCAGCTCCATTGTAACACACAACACCGCTCTCCCATTCACAGCCCCCACTCCCATCACGCCTAACCCCGTTCGCCTACCCTCAACGCGACGTTAATCCACAGCGCTACGAGCAAACCCTCTCCACATAATCGTCCAGCCACACCCTTCTCACACAGGCACACACACACGCACAAACACACACACATTAGGCTCTTAATGACTCAAGCGGCTGAACCTCCTTCTACACCTCTCTAGTGATCCATACAGTTACTCTATCTCTGTATCTCCCACCCTCACCCTATCTCACCTTCTCTCACTCTGTCTGACTCACTCATTCCCTCTCCTTCCCTTCACAAAAAAGCTTTATATTTCCTTCTTTCTAAAAAAAACGTGAGCTCTTTCACTCTCTAAAAACTTGCTTGTGCATACATCAGCACACGCAGACACACACACAAGCAAGCATAAGCACAGAGACACACACACACATACTTCCCTGATGCTGGTGTTGTTCTGTCCACAACTGAAGGCATGGCTGATTGAACCTGCCTCACCAATTTGCAGAACTAGCTGCCAGAAAATCGTCCAATTTAGAGCCACGGGCCGGAGCGACGCCACAGGGAAAAAAACATCAGCTAAACGCATCACAACAGATTGGCCCGGATCCACACTGTAATGCAGCATTACACAAAAGAATTTGTGGATGAGCTAATACCGGGCAGAAACATGTCCAAGAGCAGCAGGAGAGATAGAGATGTTGAAATCCCATTTTCTGTTTCTTCAAGCTCCTGCTATTTTGTTTTGTGTCTGTAGCAGCTACAAAAACTGCAGCCACATGGGATTCTGGGAAACTAGATGCAATGGATTGTGGGAGAAGCTAGCTGTGGAGACAGGAGAAGAGTGATGGACAACCCTAGTCCTCGGGTGCTTGACTGCGTTCACACCAACCCCCAGCCCTAAAGCTAACTCAACCGAGTCAACCAATAGCGTTCCAATCCGAAGATATGACGACCGTCATGATGACCAGGATTGGAATAAATATTTGGAATGCCTTTTCATTCTTTTTTTTTTTACATTTTTAAATCAATTAAAACCAAGTGTGTGTTCACAATGAACGCCTTCTGCTGGCTTGAATTAAATAATGCCACGAAAAAAAGAGGGGTCGTCACACATTTCAGAAGAACTTACACATGCTGGGAGAAGTCGGGAGCTTCATCGTTGACGTTGGCCATGCGGACGCGTACCGTGGCCGTGCCGGTACGGGGAACGTCTCCTTTATCCACGGCCATCACCACAAACTCATAAAGGTGGTTGGGCCTCTCGTAGTCCAGCTGGCCTGCCGGGAAGATGGTCCCGTGGGGAGAGATACTGAAGTCTGGGCTCAGGGTGTAGTAGGTCAGCTCAGCGTTCAGGTCCGAGTCACAGTCACTGGCAGAAACTGGGGGAGGGACGGGGAAGAGAGGTTGCAGCTGAGAACACCTCTCTGTATTTTGCTATATCATCTAACCAGCACTAATGTAGGAACACTCTATACCCGTAAAAAAGTAATGCTTACAAACAGCTTCTTCGGCTGTCCTCGTTCGCCTGTCAAACCCATTCCATTAGAGACCTAGGTAGGGTTTTTCAATTTCCCCTTACGGTTTGTGTCCGACCTCAAGGTGAAACCCTAACCTTAACCCTAACCTCTAACCCTAACCCTAATAATCAGTGATCTTAATTCATCATTTAAGATCAAGACAAAAGTAAAAACTGCGGAAACGCATCCCTCTGTTGAATAAATGTGCATACCAATACTTTGGTTTTCCGCTAAAACCGTTATAGGGTAGAACCTTATCTGGAAAGGGTTCTACTTGGATCCGGAATGTTTTATACCAGGAACTAAATAGGTGTCAATTTCATAAGGCTCCCCTATGCGGGCGGCAGAATAACCCTTTCAGGTTCTATTTTTTTTTTATATTGTGGTTTGAGACTCGACCAGTAAAACATTTTCTTGCATGTTGCACTTATTTTTGTATCGCATCAAATTGCAGAACAGGCAAAAGCAAGCATTTCCTCACTTCTGTTAGGGTTATGTGTGATAAAGGTGCAGTATCGGAAATATGGTCAGAGTGATTGCTTTGCTAAAACAGAGGCCTCCACCTGGGACTGGAATAAGCATATTTTCCGCTAACTAGTCCGTTTCGACGTGAACTTCAGCGTTCTGCCATTCTTTCTGCAATGCATTCAGTATACTCTGTACCTCACAGAATCCTGTGGAAAAACATTATCAAAAGAAACCTGGTTTGGCCTATTTGAATATTGCCAATAACACTGTCAAATAGGAGCACCATCCCTGTTGACACATGCCCATATACTGTGCAGAACTTCATTCATTAAAAGTCAATATTCATTTCCTAAGTATGCCCTTGCCGACTGAGCAATGATAGTCATTTGAATACCCATCAATACTGAGCCAGCGAGGCTTGAACAGATTCTTGGGCTAGCTGCCACTGCGAGACAACATCCCACTCTTGGCCTGAGCCCCAGAACTTTGGTAGTGATGTCCTTGGCCAAATGATTTGGAGAATCTAATAAAACTACCTCCCATCTGGTATCTTAGCCTTCACCAGAGCACAAAGCAGTAGTAAACATAGATTAATAAATGATGTTATGTGTTACTGTTTACCATGTTGCTACTTCTACTTCCAAACCACTCTGAACGCCTAAATCCATGTACATCTAATCCTTCAGATCCACTCCAGCCAATCCCGGAGGTTGTTGTTCTGGCCCGGGCCGACCCTTTAAATTGCTGCCCAGTTGTAAACTCTCTCTGTGCCGTGATCACAATCTGCTGTTTGGACATTGATAATCCCAGAGACAAGTGCCTAATCTCGACCTCTTAAACGTAACCCGACATACAGGGAAAGATTTACATCCGCTCTCTTTCCTTGAAAGCTCCTGGACGTCCCCGTTGACGTGACCCAAATGTGGTACTCGCACAGTCACTTGAAAGCCTGCATGAGCCCCATTGCTCCTGGCTCTCCAAATGAGCTCTGTCCCGCAGCGAAGTCCTGTCATGTTTCAGATTTACACGGATAATTACGGTGTAACCCGCGTCTGCTGGTGAATAGGTGCCAGAGCACCTGTTGAGCACACCGCACCGGCTTAGGCTCTTGTACCAAACCCACCTGGCTCAGCGTGGCCTCACAGCGTTTAAGTCTCTGAGTTTATGTCTGCCGAAAAAGTGACAGCTCATCAACGCGGGGAGACACCTCATCATGTGCAAATCAGCTACAGGGGGAGACCCGAGGGAAACGAAAAGAAAGCAGCTGGTTGGGTTTTTTGAAGACGCATCCACATGTTTTGTGGGTTTCAAAGTGTAGCCTGCCCTCACCTGACTTGCCAACATGATGAAGGAAATGCTTTAAAGGAAAGATGGTTTAAGAAAATAGGTACCTGTGTATTACTTTGATTATCTTCATGATTTATGTATTAATCGCGTTATGAACACCAATAAGCCTCTGTAAGAATTGTCATCTGTATATTGATTAGAAACCTGTTAAACTACTATTCAAAATCTGGTGCAGTAAATGGACTGTGTTCAACTAAATGGGAAATTGCTTTTGACTGTTCACTGAAGCCAAAGATAGGTAAGGAAGCCCTGTTCCTAGACGTGATCATGGCCACAACAGAAGGCGTTGGCCTCAAACAATTTTATCTATGGCACAGCTACAGATAGCTCCAAGGTGAAGTTGCTTGTGTCTCTTTTTGTCCTTCAGTTTGGAGCAAAACAGTAACAAGTGGTAACTCAGATCAGGTCTGTTAACTTTCACCTAGAGCTATGGCTGCCATAACAGCGTAGCATTCCATCTTATTGTCATGTTATTGTCATTCCATCTTATTGTCATGTTATTGTCATTCCATCTAATTGTTTTGTCATTGTCATTCCATCTTCTGTCATGTTATTGTTGTTCCATCTTATTGTCATGTTATTGTCGTTCCATCTTATTGTCATGTTATTGTCATTCCATCTAATTATCATGTTATTGTCATTCCATCTAATTTTTATGTCATTGTAATTCCATCTTCAGTCATGTTATTATCATTCCATCTTATTGTCATGTTATTGTCATTCCATCTAATTATCATGTTATTGTCATTCCATCTTATTGTCATGTTATTGCCGTTCCATCTTATTGTCATGTTACTGTCATTCCATCTTATTTTCATGTTATTGACGTTCAAACTTATTGTCATGTTATTGTCTTTCCATCTTATTGTCGTGTTTGTGCAACGACTTGTTTTCTTATATATATCTTGACCAGAAGACATAATATTTTGGGTACTGACAAGGGGTGTATAAAAAAATAAACAATGTGAATTAGAGCCTCAAACCTAGGAGCAATTCGTGATTTAAAATAGGGCTGATCCATCTTTGGACGTGTCACTTTGGAATGTTATCAATAGGTAGTAGATAGCCCAGTAACTGGATTATAGTCCCAAGTGAGAGCAAGGGTGATTTTTGTTACCCCATGTAGTCATTTGTAGCCCAGGGGAAGAAGTCGGACAGGAGGTCGCTCAAACCCCTGTTGTGAGGAAAATCTGTCCTCTTGAGCGCTATGGAATAGTATTGAGTTTATGTGACTACTCTGCCATGAATAAGTGGAACTCTATTTGTCCTAAGAACAGCCTATTGTCCGTGGACGTGAGGGGGCCATTAAAGGGGGATTGTTGAAGGGAGGACGGAGGTGTGCAGGGCTGTACGTTGCCTCTCTGCCGGAGAGATTGCATGGGGATGGATCCACTCACCTTGTAGCAGAGACGTTGCTGTGGTTACCGTCTCCGGAACACCGTCTTTGCTGTAAATTGACTGCAGAAATTCAGGAACACAGTCGTTCTCGTCGGAGATAATCACACGCACCTGTTTAATAAAGAAAGTCAGAGAGAAAAAAAAGAATGAGAAAAGAAAAGAGAAGTCAGCCTGGGAGTGAATTGGGAAAAAAACAAAACAATGAAATCGCATTCTCCTAGGTAATTTGATAGTTATCTTTAGGCATTTGATAGATTAATTGTTAAACCTAATTAAGTGTCTTACAATGAATTGCTTTGGCAACATTGTTGACCCATCAGTCGCTCAGCTAATGAAGTCTATTTCATCTAAGAAAGTGAGCAAAGACGAGTGAGCAAAATGTGCAGGAGGAGGGAACCAGGAAGTTAGAGAGAAGTGACTCCTGGGAGTGGTATAGTTGAAGGTAACTTATAAACCAATAAAGGGCACATAGGTTGAGGTTGTGGTGGGCTGGGAAGTAAAAGCCATTCATATCTGGGCTTCTGAAAGAGTCTGATTGCGGCCCATCTGGGGAGAGCGCAGGAGAATGCAAGGATTTTCCAGCCAGTAATCGTCCCTAGTGTTTATCACAGGAGAGGAAAAGCTGCTTTCACTAGATTGCCCTTTCGCTGTTAGTTCAGAGCCAAACTCTCTAGCACCCGATGCCTCTCCCAGGAGGGTCAAAAGGGTCCGAAAAAACTAGATGCTCGTTGCTTTTCCTTTCCCGTTCCTCTCGTTCTCTGACTTTGCGATCTTGTATAAAGAGGAAGGTCGAGGTAACAAGGGATTACAATATCCTCTCTGTAATTCACACAGATACACAAATCGTACATATTTTATTTTTAGCAATAAACACACAAAACATAATCCTCTAAATCCACACCTTTTCCTCCCTCATTACGCTATGCAGTCAGCGCTTAGCGGTTCGCTCAAAGGTGTGTGTTCATAAGCACCTGTTCTTCGTTATCTGCCTTAAGCAGCGGTTACATCCCTATCCTGGCTCAGAGGGACGCCACAGCTTTAACACAGAGGATTGGATTGCTTACCCGGGCCCGTTTACAGCCTACCCAGTCACCAGACGGCAACTGACACCACGAGACCTGTAGCGAGGCCACTTTCAATCCACTGAGAGGGTCACAAAATCGATACCGGCAGCAGACACAATAGAAACATGCAGTCAGCGTCGCCTCAGCTGCCCCCATGTGACTACTGAGAGAAAACCCCTGACATAAAATAAGGCGTACTGCCGGGCTAACATGGCAGTCGATGGCCCAGGGCACCGCTCTGTTTTGCTGTTCATTAGTTCAGTAAGGAGAGCTGCCCCGGCAGCCTTAACAGCAGTTCTCTTCCAGTCTCCAAACTGTGATGAGGCCAACTTAACCAATCGATTAATCGGCGTTATTCTGTGACTTGGGTAGACTTTACAAGGACAAAAAATTGAGCTAACGTAGGAGCTAACTAAACAAGCCTTGCTCACAGTGAGCTGAATGTACAAACACTTGTTGAGTCGAACTACTAATTCACTATGTTTCAGAGGTCCCCAACCGGGAGTAACAAGACCATGGGAGTATTTGGCCTCTCCGCAGGGAGTACTTGAGAAGGCTCATGAGACCATAGGCTTACTGGTGATATGCAAGAGTGGGTACTTCAGCGGCAGTCGGTCCGTGTCAAAAGTGAGTGGTACAGACACCGAAAAAAGGTTGGGAAGCATTGCCGTGTGTGTTATCAGCGAATAACCGAACACAAGGCAAAAGGAGGAGTCGGTCTGTCTATCTATTTATCTCATTGGAAAGTAACTTTACAGTAAAATTATGCTTTTGGATTCCAAACAAGTCAGACGTTATAAAACGATCAAATACTCCACTGCTCGGACTCGTAATGCTGCCAGCCTGCCATGAGGACATGCACTCTGTTTCCCTCCCTCACTTCCCACGGGCTGTCGGGTTCTACTTGGTCTTCGTCCCTGTTTATGCCTAGAATAATGCTTTGTTACTGTCAGTGCTGTCTGTAATTCCAACCACATACCATGTATAATGTAAACATTAATAATGCAAAGTAAATGGATCTGCCTATATGAAAAACCCCCAGACCAATTCTGACCATCAACCTATTGATTCACTGTGCCCACTGTGCAGTGAGTATTGAGACAGCAAATAATATTTTCTTCTTTTGGCTCTATACTCCAAAAGTTTGGGTTTGAAAAAAAAAGAAATTCTGTTGATATAGATTCTGAGCATCTATTTGAAGGCATTTGTGTACATATTGGTTTTACCATTTAGAAATGTCAACACTTTCATACTTAAATAAATAGACATGTACTGTATTATAATCATGTATGTACAATAAGACCTACTCCAGTCATGTGTTCTGTTCTAAACATGAACATTTCTTCGTTTAAAATTAAGTTGATTAATTAACTATGGTTTGGAATACATTTTTCTAATGGCTTTCTTGATTTTCATTGATACTGGTCCTTATGTCGACAGACACAAACAGTAGACTCCAAAGGCAAATGCAAATCCTACAATCAAAACTAGAAACTAACAGTTCTCTAAATGAAGTGACAATACACACCTGACTAATGAGAAACAACTGTCAAGCCAAAAGTCCCAATACTTTTGGTACCATGTATGGGGACCATGTATAAAAAGTATTGTCAATTTCTAAATGGTGAAAACACTATGTACACAAAATGTACACAAAAATTATGTATGTACACAAAATATTACCTCAAAATATTACACAGGTTACATGGTATACACCTATTCTGTATATATTACTATATATAGGCAGCGTTATTCTGTGAGAGCATTGGGTAGACTTCAGATGGACAACTTCTAGGTGAAAAGCATGAAAAGAGCTAAAGATGAAATGGCTTATTAGGTAAACTCATGTATCCTTTAGAAATTCATGTATCCTTTAGGAGGCAGCATTTATTCTCATAAAATGTTTTCTAAAAGTATACCCTTTAGAAAATAAAATGGCTTTATAAAATAAACAACACTAATAATGCAAAAAATGTGATGCAAAAAAACCCTTCATGATCCAGGCAATGTTTTTCAAATCAAGCTCAAAACAAGTCGGACAGTGGTAAACCCATAACCTCCTAAAAACATGGAAGAGCATCTTTAAAGAAGATGGTCTGACAGGCAAATAAGAATCCAAGGGACCCACTTGGAGAGTTACAGAGCTTGGTTGCAAATCAACAATAACACACAACCTTCATGCCAGTTATCAATTTGGAATGGCTGCCAGAAAAAAACAACTTTGAGAGTAACCAACAAATGGGAGTGCATGGAGTTTGCTACATGGCATTGGCACTTGGAATGGAAAGGGATCAGAAGAAATTCAAATAAAGCTCTTTGGCCACACACATCGGTGGAAGGGTTTGGTGTCAATAGGAGACTTTGGCAGAAAAGAACCTCATACCAACTATAAAATATGATGGTGGATCTTTGATATTAAGGGTTTGGTTTCTTTCCAGAGGTCCAGAGGATATTGTTACAGTCACTGGCATCATGAACTCCACAAAGTACCAGGACAGTTTAGCTAAAAATCTGGTTGCCCCTGCCAGGCTGAAACTTAGCAGCAAGGGGAACTTCCTGCATCAAGTTCAGACAGGCGCTAGCGTCAAATCCCATTGAAAACCTGGGTTTGAATTTCAAAGAGCACTACAGAGACATCGACCAAATAAACCAAAGAATCTGGAATGATCCCTGGAGATGCCTCCCTAGGTGTTCTCCAATCTCATTAACTACTGTAGAAAAAGGCTCAGTGCCATCATCCTTGCAAGAAGAGGCTTCAAAAACAACACAAGGGTGACAATACATTTGGTATTCCCCGAATTGTGTCAATACCTGTGTTACGGCATATACATTGGCTAATTATTCATTGGCTACATGAACATAAAAAACACACTTTTTCCTAAACAAATTGAATCTGGTAGTGTTTGGACTTTTTGCATGTTAGTGAGATGGCAGCTCCATTTTACAAGAATTAGGTAGTCTCAATAATCAATTCTCCCTTGTCCAATGGTCACTCTCAATGCAGGCTGCAGTTGAAGACACGGCTCCGGTTCATGGATATCCTCACACTAGTTGGAGGAATTAAACACCGTCTGCAAGTCAGCACTGAATGTTACTCAATGCACATTTGTAAGGCAACCAGCTGCGATAGGATTTTGAATTTGTGTAACATCGTATCAACAAAAGTCATGAAAACTCACAACCCGCAGCAGGTCACCTCATAATTGTACGTTGAACCAACCTCCTTGCCATTTCTGCTGAGCAAGCTAAAAATCCTCTCGCAGCTGGTCGCCTCAAAAAATGTGTATGTCAAGTCAACTTTTCTTTTTCCCGGGCATCCTGCGGCTAAGCAACTGCCTTGCAGTGTTCCTTTTTACATCAGAGCCAGAGTGCTCTGCTCTCTAAAGAACAGAACAACCAGAACTGGGAGGAAGATCAGCAACCCCCCCCCCCTTAACACACCACAACTACTGTACCGTCAGAACATCTCAAAGCATACAACACTTCCGTAAAAAAAGCCCAGTAATTAGAGCTCTGCACATGAGGCTCCCTAAGGAGATGTGAGCCAGCTAGAGAGGAGAGGAGAGGAGAGAGAGTGCTGTGCCTGGCAGTGCAGTGATGAAACAGAGGGCTGAATCGGACGTGAGAGCCAGTCAGCTCTGATAAGACTCAGAGCCCTGCAGTGGGGAGTGGACTGGAGGAGCTGGGCGGGCAGGTCACTGCCTGGTTAGGTAACTAATGGCGCTACAAAGGCTTTGCTCCAGTTGGAGAAGTGTCTGGACTCTGCCTGCAAATTAACAAAGCCGACTCAAAATGCAAGGGCCTTTCAGGTTTCAGTCTCTTTTTTGGTGGGATCTTTCACCGACTGTCTTATTGGATTTGAAGCAGTGCAATGACAAAGCTGTGGCCTGCAAAGTAGTGGGTATCAGGTTCAGGGTTGGAGCATGGGCCATGAGGGCAGAGGGAGCTGGCCTCTCTCTCCAGCCTCTCTCTATCCTTCTCTATCTCAGCTCTCTTGCTCACGCCCCGCCCCCAACACACACACACACACACACACACAAACACACACTCCGTGTGTGTTCTGCATTTGGTTTGGTTGTGTGCTCGACTGTTGTGCCTGAGGACAGGGAAGACCAGCGGATGGCTGAGTGATGATGATGTCTGTCTTTCTGCTGACGGTAACTAGGCGTGATGCACGTGTTGAGGCGGGGCCCCACGAGACACTGGGAGCCATTCTCTACTCCCCCCAACAGGTCTTCCATCCATACTGAATTAACAGTGGAGGCTGTCATATTTTCCAGAAAGGGAAACAACAAATTAGACCACCCAACATCACACCCCACGTCCCCATTCATTAAATGAATGTAGCCTACGCCCTCAATTTACTCAGCATAATCAATGTCTATTAATTGGTATGTGGGAAATTGCGCCAATTTGGTTCCATTTTTGGAACGTTGTACCTTGCGAAAAAAAACAAATTTCATTCGACCTTAATTAAACATTGTGTCATGAAGAATTTTAAACTTCATGAAAACAGTGTTTACTCATTGTAAGAACTTCAACATAATCTTTCTGCATTAACTGAATGCTAATTGCCAAACAAATTACTGGGTCTGAATAGACATCCCCTTGTGTCAAGAGGAATAGAAACTTGTGTGAATTAGTTGTGTGCAACGGGGAGTGCAGATTTTACTCAATGCGCGGTTTCCCACAAAAAAACTCCAGAAAATGTTAAAAAAGGTTAGAACCAGCACAAATTAGGACTGATAGGTGTTAAATATTTTTTTTGAGACGAATATGTTAAAGGTCATAGTCTTTCTGTATTGAAAGTATTTCATTTCATTTAACAGGGCTGAAAGATGTAAAATACTCTTCCTTTAAAAAGAATTTCATTCCTTTGCAAGTCCTTTGCACTTCTTCATAATTTCTTATGTTACAATGTGAAATCAAAATTTTTGACTTTTTGACCATGATCAACAAAATGTGAAAAATAAAATGTGCATGATCAATTCACCCCCTTTGCCATGACGCACCTGAATGAGCTGTGGTGCAACCGATTGTGTACAAGTCATATAATTAGTTTAATGGAGTCCACTAGTGTGTAATCACGCTGTTTTATACACCTTCAGGTTAAATACACCTGCCTCTAGGAGGTCCCTCAATGGCTTGGTACAATTCCTAGCAAAACTACATCATGACGACGAATGAAAATTGAAAGCAAATCCGGAATAAAGTTATTCGAAAGTATTCTTGTAGGATATAAGACAATTTCCAAGGTGTTGAATATCCCCTGGTGTACAGTAAAGTCCATGATTAAGAAATGGAAAGAATATGGCACAACTATGAATCTGTTTAGAACAAGCCATACACAAAAACGAAGTATGCGGGCGAGAAATGTACTAGAAAGGGCTATGGCATCTTTAAAGGTATAGCAGTCATCCACGCGTCAGCATACTACAACAATGGCCCAGGTCCGCGGCAAAAAGAAAACAACACAGCTAGAGTTTACCAGAAGGTATGTGGGAGACTGAAACCATATGGTCTGATAAAACCAAAATAAAGGTTTTTGGCCTCAAGCCTAACTCAGAACATCCAGAGAACAGCATCTTTACCATGAAGTGTGGTGAT
Source organism: Esox masquinongy (assembly GCA_016801175.1). Taxonomy (NCBI): domain Eukaryota; kingdom Metazoa; phylum Chordata; class Actinopteri; order Esociformes; family Esocidae; genus Esox; species Esox masquinongy. Next base: position 14,343 of record JACXGI010000535.1, read on the forward strand.
GGCAGCATCATGCTGTGGGGAAGGTTCTCTGGGTCAGGACCTGGAAAGTTTGAGAAGATTATAGTTTGGATCCTCACTAGGGTTCTCCCTCAGTTTCAACCCTACTAGGGAGTTTTTTCTAGCCACTGTGCATCAATTGTTGTTGTTGCCTGCTCTTGGGGTCTCAGGCTGGTTATCTGTAAAAGCACTTTGTGACAACTGCTGATGTAAAAATGGCTTTATAAAATACATTTGATTGATTGAAGATAGAGGGCAAAGTGGATTTAGCAAAGTACAGAGAAATCCTTGAAGAGAACCTGCAAAGGTCTGCAAGAGACATGGAACTGGGGAAACTATTGGATGAAGTGGATTTAAATTGTCATAGAAATGACACATGATGGAGACATGTAAAAATGCTGAATTCTGGTACTTAATTAATCCAGTCTATTAACCATATTTATTGAGTCCTCATTGTGGTATATTTATATTAAAGGGCACTTCATGTAAAGTATAATCCCAGTTTTTCTAGATTTCTATGAAATACAACATAAGAGAGCTAACAGAACATTTGAATCGGAAATAGAGCAAAAATAAATAAAATAAATACAGCTCCGGAAAAAATTAAGAGACCACTGCACCTTTTTCTTTCCTTTCCAAAAAAGTCAAAAAGGAAGGTTTTGAGTGAGGAACAGAAGGGTTAAAATTAAGAGACCACTGCAAATTGAACACTTCTGTTCCTCACTCAAAACTTTCCTTTTCAAAAAAAGGTGCAGTGGTCTCATTTTTTTCCGGAGCTGTACATTCATTGACAAGGTTAGAAATAATGATTTTTAATTGTAATTGTGTCCTTTAAACTTTGCTTTCATCAAAGAATCCTCTATTTGTAGCAATTACAGCCTTGCAGACCTTTGGCATTCTAGTTGTCAATTTGTTGAGGTAATCTGAAGAGATTTCACACCATGCTTCCGGAAGCACCTCCAACAAGTTGGATTGACTTGATGGGCACATCTTACGTACCATACGGTAAAGCTACTCCCACAACAGCTCAATAGGTTTGAAGTCTGGTGACTGTGTTGGCCACTCCATTGTAGAAGCATACCAGCTGATTACATCTTCCCTAAATAGTTCTTGCATAGTTTGGATCATTGTCCTGTTGTAGGAGGAAATTTTCTTAAATCAAGCACCATCTACAGGTATGGCATTGCAAAATGGAGTGATAACTTTTCATTTGGTCTGCATCTGACAAATGTTCTTCTTTGTGATCCAACTCAAACTAAGATTCTTCTGTCCCATTTTTTTCCAGTGTCTGTGTTCTTTTGCCCATCTTTAAGCTTTACTTTTTATCGGCCAATCTGGGATATGTCTTTTTCTTTGCAACTCTGCCTAGAAGGCCAACATCCCGGAGTTGGCTCTTCACTGTTGATGTTGAAACTGGTGTTTTGCGGGTACTATTTAATGAAGCTGCCAGTTCAGGACTTGTGAGGTGTCTGTTTCTCAAACAAGACACTAATGAATTTGTCCTCTTCCTCAGTTGTGCACCGAGGCCTCCAACTCCTCTTTCTATTCTGGTTAGAGCCAGTTTGCACTGTTGTGTGAAGAGAATAGTACACGGCGTTGTACGAGATCTTCAGTTTCTTGGCAATTTCTCGCAACGGAATAGCCTTCATTTCTCAGAATAAGAATACACAGACAAGCTTTAGAAGAAAGATCTGTGTTTCTCACCATTTTGAGCCTGTAATCAAATCCACAATTGCTGATGCTCCAGCTACTCAACCAGTCTAAAGAAGGCCAGTTTTATTGTTTCTTTAATCAGCACATCAGTTTTCAGCAGTGCTATTGCAAAGTGGTTTTCTAATGATCAATTAGCCTTTTAAAATGATAAACTTGGATTAACAAACACAACGTACCATTGGAACACAGGACTGATGGTTGCTGATAATGAGCATCTTTATACTTTCTTAGGGAGGATTTTTTTGCTTTATTTGCCGATGGGGGAAAGATAGCAGAGAAAGGTTTTGCTGGAAGAGCAGTGGGACAAATTTAAACCCATGCCGCAGCAGTACATGTGCACACATTAGAATTTCCACGACAATGGCTTAAAACTCGGATCACCGAAGAACACATTCATAACATGCTTTTAAAATTCAACATTCATGCACAAGCTTTACCTAAAATAGCAAATGGATGCACCTTTCATAGAACGAACCGTTCCTATACATAATGATAACCTAGCCAGGCTTTACATTAAATGAGAGAGAGAAAGGCCAACCAGTGAAAATGGGAGCTACCTCGGCCGCGCTGCTCAGACTGTCCTGGTCCTCGCTGGCTCTAACCATGAGCAGGAAGCTATGCTGGTCAGTCTCGAAGTCTATGGTCCTGGTCAGGCTGATCTGCCCCGTGTCCGCCTGCATGCTGAACAGACTGCTGGGATTAATGAGCAGACTGTAGGTGATTGCCCGCTTCTGGAAGGACATGGCTGGAGTTGTCAGGAAGCTACGGGAGATAGGGAATGATTGATTTAGTTATTAGGTTACCAATTAGAGGTTTCACAGAACATACAATATGGCATGATATGGAAAATGAATAGACCCAAACTGCTAGACATACAGTATTATTCAGTGACAAATCACTGACAACACCTAGTGGGTGAATTCAGTTTAGATAGATGGAGAGATAGATGGATAAAGACAGAAAGAGAGTGAGTTATTAAAACATTTAACAAGGCAAAGAGAAAGAGAGAGAGAAAAGATTAAAGAAACAACAATACAATACAGAAATGTAAACCATTTCAAGTTTTTCCACAAGGCCTCTCACAGGCACTCGGCAGGAATGATCACCACAGTAAGTTACTCATTCAATTGATGGCTGGGTGACGATAGTTCCTATTAATATGAACAGAAAAGCGACCGGAGCTAATGGATGACCCAGACTGTCATGGTCACATCACTAACAGTCTTCACAGACCACATTGGTACTGAACCCCCCACGGCATTGTGGGAAACGGGAGTGAATAATAATGTTTATGGCAGTAAGTTGTGTATCATGGTGGTGGTATGTGTGCTACATGTTTAACATAATCATAACTTCATACAAATATTCTAATGAGCTGTATGTATAATTGTTCAGCTGAGCCACAACAAAAGGGAACGATGAGTGGGAGCAAACATGTAAACGTGTGTGTGTGTGTGTTTGTGTGTGTGTGTGTATTTGTCACCAACAATCGCAGGTCAAATTTTGAATAACGATCTATGCATGATTTGTGTGAGCTTGCGGCTCGGTGCATAATGTTTCACGGATGAAAAAGTGTATGCTTGCGCGCCAGGACAGTATGATAATGTGTGCAAATCACCGGCAATCAGTGTCATGTTTATGTATTAGAAATATCTGTGCATGCCAGTGAATGATTTCCTGCATGTGTTAATGTTATTTACTCTGACTTGTTCTTTGAAATGATGCATGACGTCACCTTGTGGACGTTCGTGCGAGTCAGTTTTTTCTTTTAAATGAATGTGTACATACCTTTGGATGTGTTTCTATGCACCGTGCGTGTTCCTGTTTTACTACCATTGTTAGGACCTTTGGTAAAAATAATGCAAATTGAGGACATTTGTCCAGTCATCACTTTAACAAGAAGCCTTTTCTGACTTGAGGCTTAAGTTATGGGTTAGAATTAATCTTGGAATTAGTCGTAGGGTAAAGTTTAGACATTAAGGGTTAGGTTAAGGACTTAGGTCAAGGTTAGGCAAAAAGGTTAGGTTATTGAGTTTTAGGTAAAATATTTACTTTTATCAGTGCTACATTGACGTTCCTCACCTTGATAGTAAAAGCAATAATGTGCATGTGTGGTACTCACGGCTGTCCCTCCGGTATGTTCTCTGGTAGAGAGATGGTGAAGGATGCGTTGGAGAACTGAGGTGCTCTGGCCCCGGCTATGACGGACACCGCTGCCGGGTTACTACGACTCCCCAGCCGGTCAGCGGCCACCACGGTCAGCAGATATTCCCTGTCCCTCTGCAGGGGCAGGCCCGTGGTCCGCACATGACCGCTCTTCCTGTCCACCTCGAAACGCCCATCACCGCCTGCGGTTAGGAAACGCCGGAGGAGCTTTATTTCATGCATTTATTAAAAAACCAAAAGGACTTTCCAAAGGACCTTCCTGAGAAATAGAGGATAGCAGTGTGGAAAGATAGAGGCTGTGTGAAAGGACAGCAAGGTGGATTTGAACCCATTCCAGCAACAGATAGGAGCGAGGCTGGAGGCTGCTGCATTGGACTCATTGTCTATATTTAATTTACTGCATTTATTAAGGACAGCCTCGAAAGTGAGAAGAACCTTTAAAAATCCATGCGAAAGAAAGTGCAGATGGTATCTAATATTAGTTTAATTGACACATATTGATTCACCTTTGCAATTCTGCCCAGATGCAATTTGTTTCCGCCAAACTCCGGTAACTGTCTACAACGACTGACTAAAGATAAGACAATTACTTATTTATGAGATGGCCAACCAGAATAACAAACATGTATAAACCAGAATGAAACCCATATAAAATCAAGCTGTCGACACTACAAGCACTCAATAGAACTATACTCAGCCCCTGGACAGGAAACACCTACCGTCAGACAGGAAGTACTCCACCTCCCCATTGTTGCCATCGTCCTCGTCCCGGGCGTGAAGTTTGTAGACGAAGGATCCGGCCTGGGCGTCGGGAGGCACCACAGCCAAGTAGGGGGAGGGGGTCATGGTCCATTCCGGAACGTTGTCATTCACGTCCGTCACGGTCAGTTCTAACCGCACTAGGTACCAGTCAGGACCTGCAGAGGAGAGCCAGAGATTGGTCCAATTTGTTGAGGGCGGTTTGTGGCATCACTAGAATGGTGGGATCAAATCCCGGCCCGTATATGAAATGTATATGAACGCTTAAGTTGCCATGGATAGAATTGTCTGCTAAATACCGTCATGTTAGTATAACAAAGATGAACTAACATGTTAACATAGTCTAACCCACAGCTTTTCTTTAACCAGGTGGTCCTCTAAAGTATTTCTTAAAAAAATACAGATATTTTGCTTTGTAATTTCAGAAAGAATAGTAATGATCAAAACTAGCCACAAGGCCAATGAATCAATCACTGCCCTCTGAAAGCCATTAGGGTGCATTAGGTGACAATACAATCATCAGCCATTAGTCCAATTCCACTTAAAGCCATGCTAAAGGATCTTAATGGGCTGCCCTAACCCATACTGCACTTGTCACATTGAGACGGAAACAACGCCCCACAGCGTTTCACTCACAATTATCAAATGATGTCTTGAGTGCTTTTCTAAACGTATTAACTGAATACAGCTATCAATTGAGATTGCGTGCGCGCACACCAACACGACAGAAACAAGCGCACACACATAGATGCACAATGCAGCGGCTTTTCTGTTGCAGAACACTTGCAGGTGGGAGACTGCAGGGAGGTTTTTCACAAACAGCCTGTTATTACAGCTCCTGTCTCCCCTAATGTGTCCCTCCTCCAATCTCAGATTCTCTTTATCTTCAACTCCCCTGGTCCCTGTAGCCCATGATTCTCAATGATGTTCCCTCTCTTCCTTCCTCCCTCCCTTCCTTTCCCTCTAGGCTCTCTGTCTCTGTCTCTCTCTCATTCTCCCTCTCCATTTTCTCTTCCTCCTTCCCTCCTGCAGCTGTCAGGTATAGAAGACAGCAGGTGTTCTGTCAGTGGCTATGAAAGGACCAATCACCAGGAGAATCAAAGAGCCCAAGATGCTGTCACTCTGTTCCCTCTCTGACAGGCTGCCTGCTATTTATACCAGTCAAAGAGGGACAGACCAAAATCTAAGGAAAAGCAGGGGGAATAGGAGAACAGTTAAAGAAACCGAGCATCATGGGAAAGAAAATGAGAGCAGCAGGGGGAGACAGAAAGGGAAATACACTGACTGAGAATCAGATAGGTACAGGTTGAGAGGTAGTGAGGTAGGAAGATTGACAGAGTGAAACGCTGACAGTGTGCGAGAAAGAGAACACATGATGTGTTTTCACCTACTAAAATCACATTTTCACAACTAACGCGAGATGGCAAGGTCAGTTACGCCTCGCAACCGCCAATTACAATCAAGCATTCCGGATGAAAACTACTCCAGTCAGTGATAAACAATATCCTTATTGATTATTTCTCATCTGATTATGTGTCTGTCTAGAGAAAAAGACATGGGCGGTTCATATACACCAGGAACCACACCTCTGATGTACCCCGGCGATGCCAGAACACCCGCTGCCCCCCATCAAATCCAACACAATTGGCAAGTGACCACCTGCTACATAAACGGTGGCCACATGGCATTTGTCTTGTATCATAAAAGCGATATGTAATTTATTCACAGGCTTTCGTCATGTTATTTCTACCTTAGAGTATGGCAAGCCATTGGAACATATATTCACATTTTTTTCTAGGTTATATTCCTGTTTTTGACATTAACAAATTGTATTCTTGATATTAACAATTTGCATTCTTGATATCAACAATTTGCATCTTTGATATCAACAATTCACATTCTTGATCTCAAGAAATTAAAACATCTTCGCATAGAATTTCAATTGGGGATTCCAATTCATAATTGTTGATATCAAGGATATTAATTCTTTAAATCTATGGCGAGGAGTTTTATCCTTAAATCAATGCATTTTTGAGATCAATAATTACTTTATTGATCTCAATAAATCACATTTATGATTTAACACCTGAACCGCCAGGCCTTTCAGACCCCCAGTATCCACCAGAGCCGAACGCCGTTTGACATCATTAGCGAATCATCCCTATTAACATGGACATTCTCCTCCGCAGCATCACCATCCAACCAGAGCATCAGTTCATCTACTGGGTCATCAAACTATAATAAAATACTCTAAAAAAGAACATCTTTGGTATTTTGTTTCGTGAATAATTATGTAGCCTAATGCATTTGTAGAATCTCAATCTTCAGTAAAATAAGCAGAGAAAATTCAAAGAGAGACGATAGGATGTGTGTGCGATTTAGTTTATCTTATCCTCCTAGAATAAAAACAGTAACTTGAATTACCTTTGTTGAATTGGTAATTGGTGACTGGTAAACAATATCATTGGTATTTCGTTTTGTGAATAATTATTTAGCCTAATATATTATAGAACCTTAATCTTCAGTAAAACAAGCAGAGAATAGGCCAGGGACGTCACTAGAAATTCATGGGTGGGGGGCTAAGCCACTGTTTGGGGGGTCTGGGCATACTCCCCTAAACATATTTTCATCATGTATTTTGAGAGTAACCACGGGTGTAAAATGTATCAAAATAAAGTTATTTTTAGTCAAGGTTGGATAAAAGTACATCTGTCTCATAGTATCTGTTAAACACTGATCTAATGACTTAAATTCTATCCAAGTAAAGAAATTAAAGTCCACGCCATACCACCTATTATCAGCATATCCAACAGCAATTTTCAAAACATCTTCTTGTACCGAGTAATCATTTGATCAAGTCATCAAGGAAGTGTCTACTAGAAAGTTGTAGCTAGCTTTCTTGCCTTCCGGTAAAGAAAAAAAGACTGATTACTTTGATTTTACATGACGTCTGGTCTGTCTGAATTTCACAAATTACAACTTGTCTAAAACAATTTCCATACACAACATTTTTAAAATCTCAAAAAAAATGAAACCCCCATTCATTTCTATAAAAAATGGTAGTGGGCTAGCTGAAAGGGTATATTGATTAGCAAAAAGTACCGTTGTTTTCCAGTGCATTTACATTTTGAACTTGAGAGGATTTACTTCTCGGACCACTAGAAACGTCTTTTTTTTCTTTACCGGAAGGCAAGAAAGCAACTTTCTAGTAGACACTTCAGAGAAGACTAAGATCTGTCATTTGTAATACAAATAAAAATAAATTATAATGTAATTCAACAAAATAGTATGGTGGCCAATAATTGGGGACGGTGGCCGATAATAGGGGGTCGTATTTTTAGCGACAACACTAACCAACTACTGAAAATATGAATTTCTTATTAATGACATGCTAGCTAACATTTGTATGTCACTAACAATCATCAGGGACACAGTTGCAAAACTGTGTGTTTCACAGATTCATGTTTGTTTGAGTTTGAAGTTAACATATTGCAACGTATTCTGTTCAGAGGAAGGGAGATCCAGTTGTTAAATGTTTCTTTTTTTAATTATGATAAATTTATTTCCGAGATGAATGGGCTAATGACTAAATCTGTTTTTGAAATGATTCAGAATGATTCAGACAAATCTCGCTTAGAAACGGAATCCTGTATACTGTATGTAGATGTTCATTTACTATAAAGTATGGTTGACAAAAGTATTCTGGCAACATAGTACAGCCGTTTTTGTGACTTTTGTTGGTGTTGGATGGATGAAGACAGAGTGGACTTTAATTTCTTCATTTAGATAGAATTTAAATCATATTAGATCAGTGTCTAACACAAACTATGAGACAGGTATACTTTTAGCCAACCTTGACCAAAAATAACCTTATTTTGATAGATTTTACATTCGCTGTTACTCTAAAAATACATGATGAAAAGATGTTTTGGGTAGTATGCCCAGACCCCCCAAAACGAGGCTTAGCCCCCCCCCATCCATGATTTTCTAGTGATGTCCCTGGTTTGTATTATGTTTCAGTAATAGCCAAATTAAGTTTTTGAATTGTCATGGAAATCTTGTATTTCATTTGTAAGTTCATTCAAATTCAAGCAAGGTCTGATAATTCATCTGGGAGTATCGCCCATTCATCCATTGACATCATGCATTCAGTGAGGGATGATTAGCGCCTGGGTACCATCTGGGTACCAACACTAAGTGGCATGGGCTGTTGGTGGATTAAGTCGGAGAACAGGTTAAAAAAATCTAGTAAATATTCTCTAAATTGTTTTCTATTTGTCAGTTTACAATTCTGACCACGGAACAATGTAATATACGCCTATTTAGGAAAAGTCATGGAAGGAGGAGAGTGTAGCTTTCAAAATGGCAGTTTTATTTTAATTACAAACTCAACTTAAATTGGCGTTGGCATTTGACGGTTCTTGCGTTAAAAAATGAATTTTTGAGATCGATAATTCACATTTTTGATGTCCTATTTCATTTAATTCATATTTCTGAGGTCAATGATTGAATTTTTGAGATCGAAAATTGAATTATTGATCTCAAAAGTAGTTTATCTTCTAAGTAGTATATTAGAAAAGCAAATTATTAACCTCAATGATTCACATTTATGAATGAATGAGTTATTGTATGACATATGGCAGGCAACACATTTTTGAGATCAGTAATTCATTTATTGTGAATACAATAATGTTGAATTTTTTATCTCACATTTATGATCTCAAAAAAATATATATATTGTGATCAATAATTCACATTTTTGATATCATAAGGTTAAAGGAATAAACATTTTTTGATCTCAAGAAATCATTTATTGATGTCAAAAATTTAAATTTTTAATCTAAAAATGAATGTGAATTTTAGAGATTACCAATGTAATTACTGAGATCAGTAATTTGCTTCATAATGACATTCAAGGCCCTTTAATTGATTGGTTTCCTTCATGATTTTGATAAAAAATTTGCAAATATATTTACAACTGCATCATTACTGATCTCAAAAATGTCATTTAATGTAATTATCTATCTAAAAAAATTGATTTTTTTATCTCAAAAATGCAGTTATTGATCTTAATATATTTAAATTTTGATCTCAAAAAAACAATTACTGATCTCAAAAATGTATAATTTTTAATCTAAAAAATTCAAATATCGATCTCAAATTGTTTTCATATTATTTTCAGGTTGTTAATTGAATTATTTGAGATCAAAATTGAATTATTGATCTCAAAAGTAGTTTTTGATCTCATAAAAGCAAATTATTGATCTTAATAATTACATTTTTGATCTCTAAAATTCACATGTTTAATCTCAATAATTGAATTCTTGATATCAAAAGTTATTGAGATCACTAATTAATTTTTGAGACCAAAAATTTTTATTCTTGTGGTAGATAAATTAATTTTTGAGATCATATAGGTGAGTTATTGAAATCAATATTTGAATTATTGAGATAAAAAATGGGCTACAAGACCATCGCCAAGCAGCTTGGTGAGAAGGTGACAGCAGTTGGTGTGATAATTTGCAAATGGAAGAAACACAAATGAACTGTCAATCTCCCTCGGCCTGGCGTTCCATGCAAGATCTCACCTCGTGGAGTTGCAATGATCATGAGAACGGTGAGGAATCAGCCATAGTCACCAAGAAAACAATTGGTAACACACTACGCCATGAAGGACAGAAATCCTGCAGCGCCCGCAAGGTCCCCCTGCTCAAGAAAGCACATGTACAGGCCCGTCTGAAGTTTGCCAATGAACATCTGAATGGTTCAGATGAGAACTGGGTGAAAGTGTTGTGGTCAGATGAGACCAAAATCGAGCTCTTTGGCATCAACTCAACTCGCCGTGTTTGGGGGAGGAGGAATGCTGCCTATGACCACAAGAACACCATCCCCACCATCAAACATGGAGGTGGAAACATTATGCTTTGGGGGTGTTTTTCTGCTAAGGGGACAGGACAACTTCACCGCATCAAAGGGACGATGGACGGGGCCATGTACCGTCAAATCTTGGGTGAGAACCTCTTCCCTCAGCCAGGGCATTGAAAATGGGTCGTGGATGGGTATTCCAGCATGACAATGATCCAAAACACACGGCCAAGGTAACAAAGGAGTGGCTCAAGAAGAAGCACATTAAGGTCCTGGAGTGGCCTAGCCAGTCTCCAGACCTTAATCCCAAAATCTGTGGAGGGAGCTGAAGGTTCGAGTTGCCAAACGTCAGCCTCGAAACCTTAATGACTTGGAGAAGATCTGCAAAGAGGTGTGAGACAAAATCCCTCCTGAGATGTGTGCAAACCTGGTGGCCAACTACAAGAAACGTCTGACTTATGTGATTGCCAAAAAGGGTTTTGCCACCAAGTACTAAGTCATGTTTTGCAGAGGGGTTTAATACTTATTTCTCTCATTAAAATGCAAATCAATTTATAACATTTTTGACATGCGTTTTTCTGGATTTTTTTGTTGTTATTCTCTCCCTGTTCAAATAAACCTACCATTAAAATTATGGACTGATCATTTCTTTGTCAGTGGGCAAACGTACAAAATCAGCAGAGGATAAAATACATTTTTCCCTCACTGAATATGTTTTTAACTAGTTCAACTGGAATTGTAACTAGTTGGGGAACATGAAGCTGGTAACACTAGCAGAAGGTAAAATGAAGGTAAATCAAATGATTGGGTCCCTTTCAGAGACGGAACGGCACAAAAGAAACAACAGCAATACAGATGGCAGCATGACTCTGAGCACACTATGCTTACAGTGCTCCACTACTATAACCGCAACTGTTCTCCGAGTTAAATAATGATAGAAGCTGGATTCAATAATGTCACCCGGACACCATTCTCATTGTTGTCGCCACTGTTTTTTTATGTTCTCTAATTTATTATAGATTTGAAAATTGCTTTTTGGATGATTGAAAATGTTCACGCGGCAACAGAAAGAAAATGCATTATGGCAACACAGCAATGCATGGGGGAGGGGATTTGGGGTAGTGGAATATTCAGAAGGCCGGGGAACAAGACCGAGGTGGGAGCTAGGGAGTCATTTAGAACACGGAAGGGAAAAAGTAATATGAAAAATAAGCACAGAGCAGCAACTGGGATCAGGACTAAACCCAAAGCTAGAGAAATGGCCTTGAGGTTGTTATGGAAACAGCCAAATAACACAATCTGCATTGGGACAAAGAAATACAATAAAAAGCAGCAATTGCATAAATCATTGAAATGAAAGAGACAGAGACAGAAGGGGAAGTTGAAAATAACCACATCCATACACAAGATAGATAGAGGTGAAAAATGAAGGGGGCCATTTTCAGAAGCCGCAAATAATAATAATACTGCAGTTCGAGTGTCCTTCCGTTGAGAGTTATTCCGCTCCTCCAACATATCCTGAATTAATTGTCAAAAACGCAAAAGGGGAACAGAGCTAATATCAAGAGCAGGGCGCCGAGAAAGCATTACCCACATAATAAATCAGAAAAGCTAATGGCCAGCTTCCAAAATGTAGAGAGAAAACACTCTCACACATGAATAATGATCATCTCTATAGATGGGATATCCTAATGAGGAAATACTCGTATATGTCAATAGTTGGTCTTCATTAATTATAGAGCTTAAACTTTTAAAAAAGACAGCTTAAATTGCCCGGTGAACATCTTCCTTTTTAAAAGTTACTTTGAAAACTCAAACTTGTATCTCCAACAGAACCTTTAAAAATTACCAAAAGTATAATATATTTGTTGAGGTGGTTGAGCTGTCCAATCAGATGCCTATAGAATGAGCTGACAAATCAGGTGTCTAGAGAAGGATGAGCTGGCCAATCGGCAGCCTACTGAAATTAATATTGTAATGACTGATATTCATGCCATTCTGTTGTTGGGTCAGCCCACACCATTCCAAAACAGAAAAGTATAATTATAATATTTTGGAAGGAAAACATTGTAATTCTTCTTGTAATTATATCTAGTAATTATAGATCTGTATACAGTGAATAGTTACTTTAATGATGGTTCAATGAAGGGGAAAAAATATGAATATGGTTAAGTATAGGGCTGCAGTCTATCTGTGAGTCTGTCAGCTAGCAACACTGATTTTAATAACCTAAAAAAAACTGGCAGAATATAATAGATTCCTTAGTTACACTTATATAACTTTAGTCAAGTGGGAGATAAAAAAAACCTAAACAACAACAATAGCCTGCGGTAGTTAACATTGAGAACAGTGACATAATCCCCTTAACTGACCGGGGATCAGCCGAAGGACGACCACACGTGCCATTAACTGGCTTATGACCGTGATGGGAATCATGTATGAGGCCAAAAGTAGGTCTCTCAAGAAGAGACAAGGGCCAAACTTTTGACAGAGCCATGATTAGACAGGGCCACACATTTAACTGGTTATGAATAAATTACTGGTAGCCCTCCGCTTGTCATCTTGCCGTTACTTCCTCTATTCCGGACATTGTTAGCGAAGGGTGCTTAGTGTGACCAGAATCACCACCTGATCACCCCCCACCCCAGCCCACCTTACCTGCTTTCTGCTGACAGTAGGAACACAGGCACGATTTCTGTCTCTACCAGTCTCCTTCCAACTACTTCCATCCCTGCACGCTAACTACTGGTGTCCCCTGTTCTCTCGGGAACACAAGGCAATCATTTTACAATGCAGCAGATAGAGAGCAACATAGGGACATAGGGAGGAAAAGAGTGTTCTCGTGTGAGAGTGTGTGTGTGTGTGCTGTGCATAAGTGTGTGTGTCTGCGAGTGTGTGTGACAGTACCTTGTGACTGTGCGACATGTGAAAAGGTCATTATGAGATACATTTGATAGATTTCATTGATTAAGGGAGGAAGGGAAATATTGAGCGTGGGAGAACGACAGAGGATGAGGGAGAAACTACCAAGTAGAAAAACTGTTGGCTAATTAAATAGTCTCTCAGAGGATTACAAAGGCCCATTTGGCCCTCTCTGCAAATTGTGACTTTCATAATCTTATTAAAGAGGAAGGTACAGATTTTTTTTTTCAAATTTCACATGAAAGTACCAATTAACAAAAAGGAAATGAGGGGGGTTGGGGGGATGACCAGCACTAAGTCTTACACAAATTGCAAAGGATACAAATGGGTAGGCCGTAATTAAATACATTTTTTTTCCCTCAACATCTTTGCATGATTTAAAATACTGAGAATACCAAGAACAAATTCCAATACACACGTGCACGCACAGTTATTTCATTCAAATGCATGATTCCATTTCCCTCAACAGCCTGAGGGGGACTTTTTATATATCAGAGAGGGGTACGTTATGAGTTTTATATGGGTACTCCCTGTGTCTGGTGACTATGGCAAGGTCAAAGAAAACAATCTACATTTACAGATGAGAGGAGTAGAAAATAATTATCTAGACGCATGTAGACCTTAGCACGTGTCACTCCCTTTCATTGTTAAAGCTACTCTTTTTGACTGACACTGATGAGGCCATTTGTAATTTGGGAGGCTATTCCAGGTGCTAAGATACTTATCCTCTCTAATCGTCATCCGGTCTCAACCCTTTGTGCTGTGCCAACTCATGGTTTTGTCTGGGCAGTGATCTGTGTGATCTCGTGGTCTGTTCTGGGTGGTGAACTGTGTGATCTCGTGGTCTTATCTGGGTGGTGATCTGCGACCTAGTCTCTCAAACTGCTATACACTGTCCACCAATCACGTCACCCCATTTAATGTCAACATTCTCCACTGTAATGGAACCAACCCACCGCCTGCCACTTAAAGGGATCTACTGTATGCAGAACATAGGCCTGGATTCAGTCTGAAAGCCTTATGGGCATTGCAGCTTTTATTCAAGGCAATGTTGACTGAGACTGCATTTCACTGTAAGTGTTGTGCACATCTGCTCAATTGGAATTGCTTTTAAAAGCTGCAATGCCTATATCTCGCTTATGGATTGAATCCAGGCCGTGGTCAATATTAATGAAACAGACTGTGAAAACAGTTCCAGATGAAAAACAAAACAAAAAAACAATTGAAGCTATTCAGTGCATTGCATTTCATTGCAAATGATATTTGACATGCGGTATTGATGCAGTGGCACTGAAAGGCCAGTCATTTTAAATAGCTAAACATTTAGACAATAGCTACATTTCACTGGATATCCTTTGAGTCAAAATGTATTTAGCATCCGAGGAGTCTTGATTAATCCTGTTATGCTAATATTAAGACGTGCAGGTGTTCAACCAGGGTTTAAAACATCTCATTAACAGCTTTAGGACGTTTGTCCCTGCAGTGGCTGATGGGCTTTCTTCTCTGTCATATCCATATTTTCCTCCTATCTCATCCACTTCGAATCAAACTGTCTCCCACCTTCACCACAACTTTGTTGTTTAGCCTAAAGCCGGAAAAGCTCAATTATGCCCCAAAGCTATTTGCTGGGAGAACACGGTCATTTGATAAATTTTTATTTCAGAATTACTTCAATGGCCACTGCTCTCTGTTCATCAGCCCAGCTGTAGCCTTTGTAAAGTGAGTCTCGGAGCACACACACTTTAAAGGCAAGTAGCCTTGTAAAGGAGCACTGGATGGATGGGAAGATCAATGAAGGATTGGGAAATTAATTCCCTGGACTAATGAGAGAATAAGCACACACTTTGAAAGAACGGCAGCAGTCTCTCTAACGTTCCTATCTATCTCCCGCTCCTCTCAAAAGGCCCTTTGAAACATGGCCCGGCACTGCTTCAGGTTTTCCCCTGGTCTCAAAAAAAAGAAGAAAGAAAGAAGAAAAGAAATGGAATATGGATGATGTTATTTTTTGTTCTGTCTTCCTCTGGTTCTCCTGCCTAACATTTGGTATAGATTAGAGAAAATGTGAGTTAATTGTTTAATCTCTAATCCATTTACGTCGTCAGATGGAAATGAGTGGTGATGACGAATGAAGCCGTCATGTAGCACAACCCACTTCACAACAGCAACAGCGTCCTTCTTAACCCTTCCCTGTTCTTCATGAACACACAGATTCTAGTCTGAAAGCTTGAGGCGGTGTGTGTGTGTGTGCGACAGGAAGAAACGGACAAAAAAAATTGAGAGAGCGTGACTTTGTGTGTCTCATACTTTAGATCATGGACCCCAGGCGTTCCTGCTGCCGCTTTTTATAAAATAAGCCGGCAACTTTCTGAGGCTAAATGCTTGGTGAGTCGGCTGTACCCACTGATTCTCTCCCCCCAGTCAGACTAAAGCGGGTGTTTTCTGAGCGCAAAGCATGCTACAGAAACCCTGTTTTAACATAAGTTTCTGATCAGCCGCAAGAGTTAAAGTAAACAGACTCTAAGTTGCAGGGTAGAACGGGCATGCCCCATTTACATGCATCCGTCCGTCCATCATCCCTCTAACAATCTATTAGCGTTCCATTCATTGATCCATCCATCGGCCTCCTATCGAAACATCCATCCAACCATCTCAACATCTGTCCATCCACACACGCCCCATGAATCGGCTGTGAGGAACCCATCATTGGCACTTGGTATCTGGGGCACACATGGCTCACCCTGTCCCTCCTAGCATTCTTCAATGCTCTTCAAATTAAAGCCACTTTCCCCTCATGGTAGTCCAAATCCCTTCCGCTCCACTTGTGACTACGCAGATGCAGATTTAGCCCTGATTTGGCCTTGTGTCCTGGCCAGACACATACAGTCACGCATCCTCTAACCCTCTCTAGTTTGGGGTCTGCAAATCTGACGCTCTTTTCTCACAGCTGGTCAGAGAAAATGAACCATGCGCAAATCATCTAGGCAGATAACTAGTGTAAATCCTATTGTGTACTTTGTCAACGAATAGTGTCGTGCTAAAGTTTTGCTAAACATAGCACGTCTCTGGACGTATGTTCACTAGGTTCAACATGGAGGCTGAAAGGTTTTATGTGGGCTGCACAAACAAAACTATTACGAACTTTGTACCAGGAGTTACATGAATTACATAACATTGCAAAGAAATGTTCAAACTGTTTCAAGTTCAAAAAGTCATACAACCACTTGAATGATACTTACATTTCCAGCTGGAGGTTAATGAAGCTAACCTGCTTATCAGTTTGTGCATTATCTTAGACCAAAATAGAAGCTTTGGAGTGGAGTGGAAAAGGTCAAAGGTGTTAGCATTGAATTTCCTGTGTTTTCACAGGTGTTGAGTGGGATCAAGATCTGACACCAAGATTCACTTGTTTTCATTTGTGGCGCTGAAAACTAAAGGCTGAATAGGAAGTGTTGTGAATGCTACTACCTCTAAGCAGAGCCCCGGATTCCATGTGTCACTTTTCTGCTCCGTAACAATGCCAATAAACAGAAATGCATGAAAGCTGCTAAAAGGATTATTAAGGGGATTAATAACGTACAGGGTCTGAAGCGAGGAGAGAGGATTAGTGTTGTCGCTTTGAAGTCAATTTGAGGAGAGAAATTGACTTGGAACGTTCCTGCACTCCTCGCAAAAGCGCACACAACCCTACTGCAAGATTCTAGATGAGAGAAGTAAATATAAACTTCAATCATTATATTTTCATTTTCAAGACGATGGCGTACGCAGCACAGACGCAATTCCAGAAAAAAAAGAATAGTGTTTCTTTTAGTCGCTGATTAAAACAGAATATCAATTTCATTATGTTTTGTGACACACAGGCACTTTCCGTTTAGAGTTTGTGTGGCACTTGCAGTAGAGAATCAATGTTTTTGACTGCCGATACTGAACACAAAAAAATGTCTCCCTCTCTCTACCGTTATTAGTATATAGTGCAACGATTCGGTGGGGGTGGATGTATGAGAAAATTAAATCTGCCATAAATGTGTGCATTTTTCCAGGCATCGTTGCTGTGTGGCTAATTAGGCTGGTGAATTAGTTTTTTTTTTCAATAACATGACGCTGCCTCCAATCAATGTGTCTGTGGTGACAGGGGCAGGATAACAACGTCAGCCAAAGACCGCTCATTACAGCCCTCTATAAAACCCATTGGCCTGATAATCATCCCACCTGCTCACTCAGCCTACAGCAGAGAACTGAGCAGGCCACCAAGGTCACCTCTCCACTTAATCATTTCCCATAGCCTAGCGTGCTAACATTCGTAGTTAAATATGACATTATTTAGTGTTCAATTATGTATTATAAAGTCGGAATGGGTGTGTTTTTTTTTGGGTGTTCTTTTTACCACATGAAGGCCCAGAGTTTTCTAGGTCATTTTGCTTGCAGGGCATTCTGATGTGCTGAAATCGTCTATGATGTGAATGCTAAGCGTATTATTGGGGCCTAGTTGTCTTGACGTGCCATGTGTGCTTCCACTTGCTGATCTGCGAGTTGCGTTTTTGTTTGGATTAGTTAAGAAGCGGGGCGGGGGGCATCCGCGTGGCAGAGCATAGAGCTGGGGGCTTCTATCACTGCACACACTCAGACGCTGAGCATGCGACGCTAGCACAGCTGCACCCCGATATACACTGCACACAAACACACAAACACACACGCACATGCAGACCCAGAAAACACAATGTGCAGGGGGAGTCTTTAGACCTAAGGCTGCACATCCTAACAGTACATTGGCATTATATGGACACTGCACAATTCTTTGCTTACTAAGCACTATTCTCTTGGAGTAAATCACCCAGTGCTCATTTTCAAAAAGTGCTTGGACACTGTAAGTATATGCAGGCTTCCCCGCTCTCCTACCTTGAAGAGCATTGGCGGTATTGCACATTTTTTGTCATTACTTTGATTTTCTAAAGAGAGCAAGTCCAAAAACGCATTACCTAGCATGGTTCGAAGAAATAATGAAAAGGTGGCCACCAAATCAGGCTACTAAGTTGATTAGTTGACATACTGTTAATTATGAAATGCTGTGACTACACTTAAAAAAAAAGAAATAAACCCTGAGAGAAGACAAATGACATTGAACACAATGGAAAAATACTTTGAAGCACCTAAAACTGTATTGGCAGAAAACCCAAAACATCTCAATCCTTCATTGAAATTATGAGTCATTTTTGATAAAACCGATTGATATTGCCAGTCATTTCAATGACTATTTCACTGTTTAAGCCAACAAACTGTGAAATGACATTGAACCACTATATTTTGTATCAAGGCTCAATTAATGAAACGGAAAGCTTGCTGTTTTGAATTCAGTCAGGTCAGTGAGAAACAATTGTTATCTAAATGTGAAACTATTGAAAATGGTAGCAGACTGTAGTTACTGAACACAGTAAGACTGTGTCTAAACACAGTAAGAAGGAATATGAGAAATCTCTTTGCTCTCTAACAGGTGGAGAACAGGGTGATTGAACAAATACATTTGACCTCATTTCATACTGAAACTACTGACTTAGTTTCAGTATGAACACAGGAAAGAGCCATCAACTTTTTGAGTCACAGCCATTTGAGTCAGTACTGCTCCAACTCAAGTTACTGATGACTGGCTAAAATATACTAATAAGATGATAGTTGGAGAGGTAATTGAATTTCAGTGCACAGAATATATGCAGATATGCACAGTGTGATGTCCTTAAAAGCAGCAGCCTCTGGCCGCAACTCTTGTCTATTTTCACCAACGATTTGCCACTTACAAGAAAATGAAACTACTATATACTACACTATACTATAATACATGTCAGCACCCACAGCCTGTGTGCTCAGACTCATAACAAGGAATTACAGTGAGAATGGGTGAATAATTAACAATAAATCTACATAACTTAAGGCATTGCATTTGGTTTAAATA